>JADLZN010012021.1:503707-809701 GCA_018155175.1 Sinocyclocheilus anophthalmus
GCAATGGTGGAGAGAGGATTTCTATGAGACTCCATCTCCAGATAAATGAAACATGGCATGATGTAATAATATTTTCATTTAAATAAGAAACAGAGCAGCCAGATCATTCTCTCTTGTTCTGAGGGCAGGGAGAGAACGAGGGAAAGTGAGAGGAGATTGGAGCTGTCAGGGCCGAACGCCATGATTTGGAAGAACTATCAGCCTGGTTGTGGCTGTCATATTTCTGCCTGACTGGTGAAGGACATGCACATACACACACACACACAACACTGAAAAGGAGAGAGGTTGTCTATCTAAACATACAAGTAGTACAGTGTTACTACTGGACAAAATGTGATAAAGGAAAAGTGTAGCAGAATATGGAAAGAGAGAAGTTCTTATAGACTAAGGGCTAAAGAAGTTCTCCAATAACAATGTACCATAGTAAACACAGTTTCAGCCAATAATATGGAATAATGAATGAACATTTAAATTAAGAAAAGCACTAGAAATGCAACATTGTGGTACCAACAATATAAGCAGTTTAGTTATGTTAAAATTGTTACAGAAAATTCAGCTGAAATGACACATCTTCTTTTTGAACCGCATAAAGCTGTAGAGATCTGCATATCTTATTTCTGTTTTATTAAATAATGCATAATGAATAATGAATAAAGCTAAACTCTGCACTGAATTTTTTTTTTAAATGTTCCATGTACCCCCCCAAAAGAAACACTGAAAAAACATTGAAAAAACTTTACCGAAAAGTTTGAATACTGTCGTGCTTGGAAAACATTAGCAGGGTTCCATTTCAGTCAGTCATATTCAATGTTACGTCAGCAGTGACTGATGAATTGGGATCTCGCCAGAGTGCCCAATCACCTTCGAGTGTTAACAAAACAAGCCAATAAATGTTGGCGTGCGAGCTTTGCATCGCGCACCCCGCCCCGCAGCGCGGGTATATAAAGGAGAGCGCGTGCAGTCGCACATTCAACTTTTCGCTTCGGAGCCGAGCCTTTCTGCTTGAGCAGTCACCGAAGAGAGTGTTACAGAACAACGGTTCTGCGAGTGAGGTTTGCTGGTCCAGTGCTGCTGCTTTTTTATCCGATTTGGATGGTGTGCTGCAGCTCATCAAACTGTGGTCACGCTGCGACCTCTCCTGGACGCTTCAGCACTTAAATCTAAAAGAGCAAGTTCTAAAAGAGCTCCACGAGTGATGTGGTGTCTTTTTAAAGATTGCCTTCCACTCGTTTGTTTCTGGATGCGGTTGCTTCTTGGCTCTGTCTGATGGTCATGATCGCTCCATCTCGTGCCTGGGCTTTGAGCATGCTGAGGCAGCACTCATGGATGATTCATGTTCTCATTGCGGGAACATGACCATCGCGATGTTGCGATCGAGACTCCTCTTCATGAAACGAGGGGGAGTCCCCCTTGCTATGCCTCGTTCTAGTTCCTCCATCTCACAGCAGCGGATGACTACTTTGGCGTATGGTCAGGGCGATCTGTTGATTACAGTGAGGGCTTTCCCGCCGAGTGCCCCTCACTCCTTCAGCACATCGCACCCTGTGGTGTTCCGTGATGAGGCTGCTGAGCCCCCGGAGGCGGGGCCTAGCGTCTCATTCTGAGCACCGGCAGACGACAGGATATTGATCACTGCATCAGGGAATGAGCTAGGCTCTAGAGATGAAGACTCGGCTGCGTTGCCTCCGTCAGGGAAGGTGGCATTGCCTGAGTCAGATCCAGAGCTGACTGCTATGCTTTCCCGGGCCGCCGAGAGCGTCAGGTTGCAATGGAAACCCCCTCCATCTCCCGAGCGCTCGAGGCTGGATGATTGGTTCCTGTAGGTGCCGCATGCTGATCATCAGCATCCACCTCCAGTTCCATTCTTCCCAGAGGTGCATGAAGAGTTACTAGGTCTTGGAGGGCACCTTTTTCGGCCAAAAACAGAGCAAGTGCCTCTTCTGTCCTCACTACCCTCAATGGCGGGGTGGCTAAGGGGTATGTGGAGATCCCCCCCAGTCGAGCGCGCTATTGAGATGCAGCTTTGCTCGCAGAGCATTACCGCCTGGCGGGGTAAACCACGCCTCCTGTCTAGAGGTTGTAAGTTCTCGTCCGCACTAATGGCCAAGGCTTACAAAGCTGCTGGACAGGCCGCCTCTGCCCTGCACGCCATGGCCCTCCTGCAAGTCTACCAGGCCAAGGCGTTGAAGATGCTGCACGAGGTTAGTTCTGACCCGGGTGTGATGCAGGACCTACGGGCGATGAAAGTCATGGCACGGTCCCTAGGTCAGACGATGTCCACCTTGGTGGTCCAGGAACGCCACCTTTGGCTGAACCTGGCAGATATGAAGGAGTCCGACAAACACCGCTTCCTGGACTCCCCGATCTTCCAGGCTGGCCTCTTTGGCAACGCGGTGGAGAGCTTCGCCCAGCAGTTCTCCACCGAAGATAAGCAGATGGAGGCAATTAAAAAGCAATCCGCCCCCATGTTGCGCCTACCTCCAACTCTGCTCCAGCTCAGCCCCCGCAGAGCCTCCACGGCGCGCAGCAGGAGTGCAGCAGGAAAGCGGGCGACCCGGAGGACTCGGGATTTTCATGCCCCTTTCTTTTTTCCAGGAGATGGTGACGGCCCACTCTTTCCCCGGAGGAGGGCCGGGTGGAGAATTTTTGTCCCTTTGTTGTTGCCGCCACTGAATCCAAGCCAGTGGTACCAAACATTCAACAAAAGATCAGTTTTCCTATTTCTCGGTTCCCAAGGATGGGCTGAGGATCAGTTGTCAAGAAACAGCTCAACACTGCATTCCCCCTTCCTTTAGACCAGTGGGCAGCAGGAGCCCGGCAGAGGAAGCTGGTGCCTCCTCAAATGCCCCCTGCCCAATTGTGGAGACAGGTAAGTGTCGCACCGTCACTCAGATTACACTCAGGGGTACACCATTGCTTCCGGTCGGTTACCTGAGTTCACCTTGCTCGCCCACTGCGGGTACGTCAGGTGATTTTTCTAGTCCCCGCTTGCTCGGTTTGGGGGATGGTTAGCGATCCCAGAGGTCTCACGAGCTATGGAACCATTTAGGACTCGGCTATGCGATTCAGTTCGCTGGCATCCTACCCAAGTTCAGGGGCATTCGGTATTCTGTGCCAGGAACAAGGCATGCTACAGGCTTGGGAGCAAAAATCGCAGTTACTACTGGCGAGGATGCGATAGAGCCGGTCCCTCCTGCCGATATGAAGACGGGGTTTGACAGCACACGTAATTCATGTCCCAGGGAAAGGCGGTGGGTTACGGCCGGAGGGCGAGCATATCATTACAAGGTCCTCCCCTTCGGGCTGTCCCTGTCGCCTCGCGTCTTCACCAAAGTCGTGGAGGCAGCTCATTCCGTTGAGGGAAAGAGGCATTCGCATTCTCAACTACAGGCGAACACAGGGATGTCGGTACTCAGGCCACCTCAGCCGGTTGGGGCTCAGGTCAAAGGGGAAAACGCGTTCGCGTTCAGGTCAGTTTTTTTTTGTTCGTTTTTTTTCTGACACACATTCAGTTTTCACCCACCTGTTTACGTTCACTTAAGCTATAACCGACTGTATTTACATGAGATACTTTACACGATAGACATTTGGACTGCTGTGTGTGTATTTGAGCTGAGAACTGATCGCGCGCTGTATATGAGAATTGAAGAAGTGGAGCGTGCGCGAGAGAAAGCACTGCTATCAGTGCAATTCGGCCGATCTCGCCTTCACTAACTTTAAGTTAATCGGCAACGAATTGTGACTCCCGGGGAAAACGGGACATCTGGTCACCTTATCCCTTCGGGTGCTGAGGCCATTGTTTTAGACTGCTAGTTCACGTTTTGGTAGCCTATCCATCCACTGCGGCTGCCATACTGAAACTAGATATGCAAACGCCCCTTATCCAATTGCAATCCAATGACAGGAACGCACATTTTGAAAGACAAGACAGTAGCCAGGATGCATTTTGAATGTCCGGTAGTCCTCAAATAACATTATAGTCCCGCCTCGTCTTGTTACCGAAGACGTGGCATACATTTCGTCATAGTTTTTATCAGCTGATATCCCACTGAAATTCTACGCAAGTATGCATTTCCCCCAGTGAGCCTTCTTGCACAGACACTGTGCAAGATAAGGGAGGGCGAGGAGCAGGTCTTGTTAGTGGCTTCATATTGGCCCAACAGGACCTGGTTCCCAGAACTCATGCTCCAGCAACGCCCATAATAGTGTATTCCTATGAGGACGGGATCTCCTTTTTCAGAGAGGGGGCACCCTCTGGCACCCGCGCCCAGACTTGTGGAATCTCCACTTATGGTCCCTGGACGGGACTCGGAGTTTCTAGGTGGGCTACCTCCAGTGGTAGTAAACACCATCACTTCAGCTAGAGCTTCCTCTACAAGACATGCTTATGCGCTGAAGTGAAACCTGTTCGTCGATTGGTGTTCTTCCCAGCGGGAAAACCCCCATAGATGCCCGATCGCAGCCGTGCTCTCCTTTCAGCAAGAAGTGCTGGAGTGAAGGCTGTCTCCCTCCACCATTAAAGTTTATGTCACCACTAGCCACGCATCACGCATGCAGGGAACGGCAAGGTCGTGGGGGAAGCATGACCTGGTCATCAGGTTCCTTAGGGGCGTAAGGAGCTATAATCCTCCGCACCTTGGGATCTCCCCTTGGTCCTGACGGCCTTGAAGGAGGAGCTCTTCGAAACCCCGCAGTCAGTAGAGCTTAAGCTTCTGTCACTAAAGACAGTGCTCCTCACTGCATTGGCCTCGGTCAAGAGGGTAGGGGACCTGCATGCATTTTTGTGTCGACGTACGTGCCTGGAATTCGTCCTGAGACCCCAACCTGGATATGTGCCCAAAGTTCCCACCATGCCTTTCAGGGATCAGGTAGTGAACTTGCAAGCGCTGCCCCGGGAGGAGGCAGACCCAGCCATTGCTCTGCTCTGTCCCGTTCGTGCTTTGCGCATTTACGTGGACCGCACGCAGAGCTTCAGGACCTCAGACCAGCTCTTTGTCTGCTTTGGAGGACAGCAGAAGGGAAAGGCTGTCTCCAAACAAAGAGGCTATAGTCTTAGCTTACCAGGCACACTCTACGGAGAGGTCGTAGATCTTCTTGCGCCTCGATACAGACATCTGTAGAGAGCCAAGACAAAGGTCCAGCACGCGTGTGTATGCCAGGTCAGCCCATTCACATTCGGGTGTTCCCACATGTGTATTCTTCCACGGTATGGCTTCCCTCACAGTGAGCCTGTGACTTTCCCTGGCAGAGATTTCCCTGCCGTCTCTGCTACGTATCAAGGTTATTTTCGTAAATGAAAACTAAAACTAAGACGAAAACGATTGATGAAAAAACAATTTCGTAAACTGAAATAAAATAAAAATGACAAAATAATTGAAAAACTAAAATGAAACTAACAACAGTTATTGAAAAAACAACTGAAATAAAATAATAATTATCAAAAATAAATAACAGTTTTCGTAATCATTACGTTCTCACCCCTTGGCGGAAAAATATATGAGCTGTGTGACGGTTTAGGGAAATACCTGTAAATGGCGCATCGCACACGTGAGGTTATCTGACGGAGAGATGCAAAGCAGTTTAAAGCGGAGTCCTGCAAAAGGTCCTGTTTGGTAAACGTGCACCAGCAGTACTTAACAGAACACTCAACCCGTTATCCAACAGCAGCTCTAATTTAATTCTGTACCAGACCAGAACCGTTTTGACATAAGGACAACCCGAACCGCACCTGCATTAAATCTATTATATCAGGTAGACAAAAAATATTTATTTTCTCATGTAACACAAGCAAACAAACCAAAATTAGGCATTCTAAGTTGGCGCTTCGAAGAAAAACAGACACGCAGCGCAATGTGATAATTAGGCTAACAGAAAAAAAAGAACGCGCATCCTTTCTGTAAACAACACAAAACCTTTGCCTAGCATCTTGTGATCACTCTACCAGGCTTTCGAACAAGTGTGCATAGGCTAAATCACGTCATACACACGTTTATAATTCTTAATAAATGAAAAGAACATATTAAAATATGAGCCTTTACTGTTAAATGCGATTGCCGTTATTATTTAATTAGTCCCAGTTATGATTTATGCGCAATTGTTTACGGAAAAGTGATACAATATATTATGATTGTTAAAAAAAGAAAAAAGACATCTAACCATCATAAACAAATTAGGCTACATTTATTGTCATATTAAATATATCAATAAACATCATTAGTATGACATTAAGCACAACTTATGTAGATTTATTTAGTATAAAGGCTTGACTGCTTCATTTTGGCGTATATTTGTACTTTTACCATTTAATCAATCTCAGCATGCGTTAATTTTGTGTCGTAGACATTTGGTTCACTAAGGCTAAATTATGCCCAAGTCTTTCTTTGGCCTGCGCTCTGGAAGTGATTTGTTTTTATTATGCTAAACCTTAATTCAAACTGAAACAAAACTATATAAAAATAAATAAAATGGTTCACAAAAGAAAATAAACGAAAATAACAAACAATATTAACTGAAACTAATAAAAACTTAAAACGAATTGTATAGCAAATTTGAAAACGATATTAAAATAAAACTATAAAATTCAAACATTAAAAAAACTAATAAATAAACTTGCTGCGTCTTGATTTACCCCAGGCTGGCTGAGTATACCACAGGGACTTTCCATATGTTAGCAATGCCCTATGGCAATCCATATGTGAAATTTCCACATAATACCTCCTATATGCAGGGTGTGGCTTCCGTAGCGTTCCCCTGCTTGGGTACGCTTTCCAAGTGTTATCCAATATCTCACTGTATGGAACAGTAGTGGCGGACACCTCTGCTTAAGCCCTGTCCTATCTTCCGCCCCAACTGGCGTGGGGAGACTTGCTGGCTTTCGCAGGGCACTGGAGGGGGTCAGCATAAGTGGCGTTTTCATAGGGATCCCAATTCGTCAGTCACTGATGACGTAATGTCGAACATGACTGACTGAAGGGAGCCTCTAGGTATGCATGTAACACTGGTTCCCTGAAGGAGGGAACGGAGACGTTACGTTCCGTCGCCGCGGTTGTTGTACCACCGCTGTACGGCCGGGGCGCATGTCTCGGCTCCTCAGCGAAAAACTGAATGTACGACTGCACACGCTCTCCTTATATACCTACACTGCGGGGCGCGGTGCACGTGGCAAAGCTTGCACGCCAACATTCATTGGCTCTCTGGCGAGATCCCAATTCGTCAGTCACTGCTGACGTAATGTCTCCGTTCCCTCCTTCAGGGAATGAGGGTTACATACGCAACCGAGACGTTTCCATCCTAAGTTGCGAATTTAACTTATGCACAAAATTGGAATATCGCATATAAAACATTTGCGAATAAGCACCGTTTCCATCCAATGAGTCAGAGAAAACAAAATCATCACTTCCTGATAAACTGGCACTAAATATCACTAAGAAAATTAGGAGAATCCACTGAATATAATAATTCTAATAAATGCGGTCTTGCTCTCGGAGGTGAATGTCAGCTGTTTGGGAATGCAGTCATGGTAGACCGTTCTGTGAGGCAATTATACAGAAATACTTTGATGACAGATTTTGCTCGGGCACTTCAGAATGACCATAACAACATTTCAGATGCTGTGCAACAAAAATGGTCTGCTGGTTAGTCAGGTTATGCCGTCCCATAGCGCAAAGTCACATGACTTTTTGAACACTCATTTATTCGCAAAATGCATTTCCATCTCCCATTATTTGCATTAACGCTTTTTCGCACAAGTGAACCACCTCAAGCGAACATTAAAACTTTGCGAATTAAGGGATTTCTTTTCTAAATTTGGCATTTCCATCAATCTTTTCTGATGCAATACTACAAAATTCACATAAAAAGAGGGTGATGGAAACATAGCTAGTGTGACAGCATCATTAGCTCAACCATTGGCATGAGTTTGTGGCAGGACTACCACTAGTGGTAGACAGAGGGAGTGTTTGGGAAACTTGTTTGAAAACAGACATTATTTTGCAATATCGTTTGGTGATGCTATAGGATCAGAAATTACACGCTGTACATTTAAGTCTAACAAAGAGACAACATGAGTGAAAGCACTATTTGACACTGAAAGGACTTGACAGGTCCCTTAAGCAGTGGACCACAAGCATTCAGACAACGACCTCCCGTTCACCTCCAACAACAGCAGGCACTGCATACCAACCGAGCGCTGAACCGCACACACATAACAGTCACTTTGTATAAACCAGTTAGCACAGCTGACAGAGCACGTTTTTCGTGGCTTTCATCTCAATGCCAGGCATGGCTGAACAATAAAAAAGAATGATGTGTGCGGTTGATGGAAGATAATGTGCTGTAATGACAAGCGCACGGACAACACCTGCCACCACAGTTGCGTGTTTCTGACTATGCATGGAATCTTCTAGAAATATGAAGGACATTGTACTGTTCTGGACTGATTGTAGAAAAATTATGAGACTTAGCGGTGATGGTTTGGCATTGACATGGGCTGTCACAGCAGAGTGGAGGCCTGTTTTCACCCTCCTGAAAAAGGGTATTGAGAGATTAAATCAAAAAGTAAAAAAAATAGGAATTTAAGCTAGAATTGTGTAGATAACTTAAATTATGAGAAATAAAAATTGCAATTTTGAGCTATAAAGTGGCAATTGTGAGAAGGTCAAACACAAGATGAAGTCACAACTGTGAAGTTTATAATGGCAATCAAATCAAATAAAGTCTCAATTGTGAGAAATAACATTGCACTTGTGAGAAATAGTCGCAAATACAGGTCAAAGTTGCAGCTGTGAGGTTTACAATTGCAATGAAGTCAAATAAAGTAGCAATTGTAAGATAAAAAGTATCAGTTATGAGAAATAATATTACAATTGTGAACTACAAAGCTGCAATTGTGGAAACTTTAAGATTTATTCTTGGTGTTTTTATAAAGACAAGACAGTGTATGTCTGGACAGTCTGATGACAGGAAGCGAAGTAGGGTTAGAGAGAAGGGGGCGGGATTCAAACTTGGGACACCCGTAGCGCAGTGGCGCTATGTCAGCACGCAGCCCACGAGACTATTGGCGCCGCAATTGTGGAAACTTAACTTGGGATTGAAATAAAGTCAAAAAGTAAAAAAAAAAGTGAGGTTTAAAATTTCACTTGATTCAAATAAAGTAGCAATTGTAAGATATAAATAAGTTCATAATTATAAGAAATAAAGTGGCAATTGTGGAATACGAAGATGCAATTGTAAGAAATAGTCAATCATTTTTTTAATATGCGGAGGCAGATACAAATATATAACCACTCCAGAAAAAAAAATATATATAAATTTGACATTTAAACATGGATCAGACAGAGAACGGTTTAATCACAATGCACTTAAACCTATTTTGAATTTGCATTAAAAACTCTGGCAATACTATTTGTAAGGGGACCAATTTTCACTATAACTAGTGCTTAGCTGCCTATTATTAACACAGTGGCTGTTGAGTAGTACTTGAAGGCGATATTCTGCATGAACATATTCTACATACATAATACTAAACTTAACTTAAAGCGCAGCAATTAGGTAGATATGAGGCAAATGTCCTAGTTTAATGGTTTGGTAATAGCATAATCGGACCTAAAATAAATGTGACCGAAACCCTGTGTATATATATATATAATATATAATATATATATATATATATATATATATATATAATATATCTATGTATGTAGCGTCTAGCCCATCGGACACCTAATTTTTATTTTGATTTCACAATATCCTTATTCATAGATTAACAAATCGTCACAGTCCCCTCACTCAAAAAAACTGGATGCCAGGATTTCTGCTGAAAACCATCCCCCCTTGGTCACCATGACAACCAATCATGATATCACTGGTTTTATGACCCCCCCCCAGGAATGTGAGTAGAACAACCCACTCATTGTCCCCATAGGAAAAGCACAGTAGAAATGGACTGTGCTCTAATTAATTCATAGGAAAAACTTTCTTTGAATGAACACACATATTCTTCAGGTCATTGTGTATATTATTGTCATTGTGTATTTTATCTTTTATATTTTTTTAGACTATTTTAGTATGCTTGTGTGGGAACCCATTCCTGATCATCCCTTTCACTATATGTAATCTTACCTTGTTTAGTATCTATGAATTTGCCTTCTTATGATCGAAACAAGCGCGTATATTATATGTTGGTACATAGGCAAAATATATTAGGGCCCTGAGAATCGTTAAAAATTTCGATTTAAGTCCATTTGCAAATTACCATGCTTAGAGAACAAAGGGTCGGAAACCCTCCAGCAATTGCCACCTCCCCCTCGGAATTTCCATCTTTCTCATTGGAAAAGCCCATCTTGAAAGGCGGGGATCTTTTCCGACCTTAAAGGCCACACTCCAGGGACCCGCCCCAGCCGGTGGTTCGGTCAGAAGCAAAGATGAAGATGTGAGAACCGCTTCAGGATACCCAAGCATTGTGCCAGGCCTTTCTTCGGCATTGTCCTTTCCATTTCAATCAAAATTATCTGACTCAAAACTGGTTCTTTCTCATCAACCAAATTCAGCAAGATCTTGGGCATTAAGATTGCATCAGGAATCTCTTTCAGACAGCGAGACTCGCAAGTATCAAACTTAGTCGTATTAATTGATACATTAAGTATCAGTTACGCCTTTTTACAAAGGTGTGTTTGAAATAAGAAACTGATGTTTCCCTCAGGCTTTAGATCTGCTGAATATCAAATGGTTTCATAAATTAATTCCTTATGTCTATTTCTTGTAGTGGGTAAACTTTAACCCTTCATATCACAACTGTTAGTGTGTGTGAGTGTATGTTAGACAAGCTTATGTGTGTTATGCTAGGATGTTAGACAGTTTATGTGTTTATGGAGTATGTTTAGACTAGGTTTAAGTGGTTATGTCCGTTCTAAACATTATTGTATCACACTTGAAAGCGTTCAGTTGTTTGCTCATAACCGGAGCACTAATAATGCAGATTACGTACAGCCCTGTTGTAGAATGGTGACAGAAGAAGTTATTCCCTTAACAGAAATTAATGTTATTCGAATTGAACGACAGTTGACCCTGAGAGGTCAGCTAAATCTCTACAGCGGATCTAAAATATTCATAATTAATCATAACTAGTTATGGTTAATTATTCATATTTCCCATGAGCTGATTCGTTACATATAATACTGTAAATGTTACTGTATATTAACAATATTTGGCATTTATTCCCTTCCATGTGGGTGTGAAGTAGGCTGGAAATCAAGCACCAACACAATGAAGATCAAGTCCTCAAATAGGGAAAGTGGGAGCTTGTTTGAAGTACAAATCCGTCAAAAAATCCTTGCCAATTTCATCAGGGATATCTAACACAAACTGCATTCCTGGGAAAAGACAGAAAGTGTCACGTTCATTTAGCATTTCTGATGTCTTGACAGACATTTGCTTTCTTATCTAGGGGCAAAGTACATTTATCAAAAAGCCTGTGATGTTAAAGCCAGGTGTGGAACAGCGGCTCTGAGGAGGCCTCACACCACAGGAAACAAATGGATGCTATAATTCATCAGCACACAATTGAAAAGCGGTCTGGTTCTCTGGTGAATATGGATTGACAGCAGTCTAACACCAGAGATAATTACAGCTCACCGCCTGCTACAACGCATGCAAAACACCAAGACACGACAATCGCATATACAGAAGTGAATTCTATTATCGTGCAGGGGATTTCTGATTGATTATTTGATATAAGGATTATCTTGTGTTTGCCTAAATCAGACAGAACTGGAGAGCAAAACTGGAGGCCATTAGTTCGTGAGCTTTGTTAACACATGGGAAAGGACTAACAAGAAGGCTAATGAATAGAAATTTGTGCCAGCATAAAAGGATAACAGTTTAAATTACACTATATTGCTTAGCTGCCAATGCTAAATATATAAAAACAATCTAAGAAAAATAAAAATGAGAAAAATATTACGTAAAGCATGTAATACATGCATTTAGTCTCCCATACCTGACATATTAAGAGAAGTTTAATGATGGTTCCCTGATGTGGATATGGAACAGGCTCTCTGCAGCTGGTGCACACACTTAAATGCCTGGCTTCACCAAGGTCAAGTCCACAATTATAGCTGAATGGACTGTACTCTTGAATTACAAAAGAAGGTTTTAATTTGTCACTTACATAATTGCACTTGCATAACGCATATGATATTATAGGCAATTAGGCACAATAGCGCATTTCACATTTTTAACCCTTTCTGAGCAAAGACACACCTATCCAAGTACACAATGAGAAGCCAGTGAAGAGAACTACCCATACCAAGCAACATCCATGAACTGAAGGTGATCCATCACATGCAGCTTTCTCACAACTGCAAACTCTAATGTGATTGGCTAGCTTTACAGAATGTCTACGTGTACAGATTTTTAATGAATGTGCTGAGTAATGTCTTGTTTACGCATCCACATATTTTCTGATCTGAATACTGAATACACATGCACTTCCCATTTCCAAAATTATTTTCAGCCTTGATAAATCATTTTGCAGGTGCTCCTCTTTTCATCAAGCTTCGAAATAAATATTTATTACAGGAAACATGCAAAAATTGACAAGATACAATATTTTGTGCATCTGAAAGACATGCACGTGTTATGCATAAATGAACATTTTTATACATACACATAAACCTTTAACAAGAAGAATAGGCCCAAATGAAATCCTCTATATTATTTTGCTCTATATTTATATACAATAAACTTAAAATGCTAAACACACCCACAAATCGAGGTGTAAACTGAAATAGTTTTGGACCTCAATGGTTGGACTTCAAGGCAAAAAGGTTGAGCTAAACTGTGATTAGCCATTTTTCATCTCACTCAGAAAGCCCCCTCCTTTTAAAAGTCCCACTGTGAGATATGAAGTAATAATTACAAGAAAAACAGGAATTGGGAGACATACAGTTATAATTACAAAAAAAATTAAATAAAATAAAGTGGCAATTGAGGGATGTAAAAGTCACTTTGCAAGTTATAAAGTTGTAATCAATGCCTCTGATATTCTGGTAATAAAAGAACGTTTTGAAAACAAGCAGCGCTATCATAATTCCAGCAAAATTACCGGAAGAAATATCAGTGTCAATATGGAGAGGCTTTCAATTTATTGTGTTGGACATTAGGGGGGCTTTTAGTGAAAAGGTGGAGGACCACCGCTCTAAACATCACACAAACTTCGATTTTTCATGTCACTCAGACAGTCCCTTCCTTTCTAAAGAGGCATTTTAGATATAAAATCGAAGTTACAAAGAAAAAGGCAACAAATTACAAAAAATAAAAATAGCAGTTGTGGGATGTAAAAATCACATTGCAAGATACAAAGTTGCAATCACAAGAAATAAAATCTACAGTATATTCTGAGATTTAGAGTTGCAATTATATATTTAGTTTTTGTTCTGAGGTGGAAACAGGCTTCCATTGGTTTAGTAACAAGAAATCTGTGGACGAAGCCGACTGATGCCAGATGACATCGTGCTTTGTTAACAATGATGAACGAGTCAGCAGTGGCTAACCTCACTAAACAGACTGAGACACCGCTACCACCCACAGAGAGTCAGAGCTCCGTCTGGGTCCACAGGTTTATTCTCCACATCATCCTCCCATCAACACACAGCTTATTGTAAATTAAGTCACACTGTTGCCAGCCTCAGTTCCTCATAACAACAGATCTTGATTTATGCTGCCGTCCTAGTTTCCTTATGAAGAAATATGAGAGGCAGTTTAAGCCTCTCATGTCATTATCATATCAGTCTGTTGTCGGAAAATAATTTGTTACCTCACATACGCTACGTGACTGAGAAAACATAGACTCCCGCTGCAACACACCTCGGGCTGAGCTATGTACTTTGTCTTTATTGGCTAAGAGCGGGATGCTTGTCCGGGCAATTTAAAAAAGCAATTTGTTCTTTTTCTCCCTGCTTGCATTTACACGGTTCTGGAGTGGGCTCAGGCACAAGACTAACCGTATATAAATTGTAGGCGACACAGATGAAAATGTCAACAAGGCCCTGGTGCACAGAGTAAGGCAGGTAGGAGGGCGACCCAGAAGAGGATGGATGTTGAAACTCTCTCGCACGCCATTTCAGCACATCGTAGAGCATCTCCCTGCATACACGCTCTTGTACCTGATCTCTAAGGGCGGGCTTGGCCTAGTTCAAGAGCGATTTTCATGATGCAGTGAGGAGCTGAAGGTGTATAGCAGTGTGGTGCAAAACTCAACATTGAAGAATTGGCTTCCTGCCAAATTCATAAGTGTGAATCTGAATTGTCAACACCTACAGGAAGTTGTATTGGAATTTGAATTGGAGTAACAGAAAGAGGAATTACTTAATTGCAATAAAAAAAAAGGCAACACACATAATGGATTCCGGAAATGAATTGATCTTCCACTATGATCCACAAATGTCCATTTATTAAATAAGATGAAATGTATAAAATAAATATAAAATTGATAGATAGAACTTTTTTTCTTTCAAATTAAAAAAATTTAATTTAAAGTATGTCTTGACAAAATGTTGCTTTTCTAGTTAAAATGCCCATATTGTGGTCTTTTACAAGTTCATATTTTTATTTTAGGGGTCTGCTAATACATTCAAATAATTTAAAATTCATATGCTTTTCAAATTTTGCATATGGTACAGTACAGTACACCTCTTTTCGCCCTATGGCTGCATCAGAAATAGCATACTTCCATACTATGGAGTAGTATGTCCAAATAAACAGTATGCAAAACGTCCCTGACCTACTATTTTCAATGAGATTCTCAAGTGTGCATCTGATGGACATTTTACTATCCCATGAGGCCACGGGAGAGAATTTATGAATGGCAATGAATTGTTACAACTGACATTGGTAGATCACGACAATGTAGTATGTCTGGATTACATTCTACTATATACAGTATAAACACTTAATTTAATGGTCGCAAAATAATTACTTATACAATATAGTACCTACTCAGAGACTATGCAATTTCAGATGCTGCCACTGTTTTGGCTCAGCTGTTAAAGCCTGCCTCTCTGAAACACCCGGTCTGCTCTGATTGGTCAGCTGGCCCAGTCTGTTGTGATTTGTTAGCCACTTAGAGCTTATGTCGAAAATGTGTGTCTGAGACTTTTCTCAATAGCAAAATCACTTACCCAACCATTTTAATCCTACATGCTTATATTCAAACTCAAACTAAATTGTTTTATTCTGTTTGCTCCCAGTTCAAATTCAATTCAAATTCAGCAGTTGAAAATTGGAAAAGACATTCTCAATTAAATTCTGAATGGAGCACATCCCTGGTGTGTAGCATGACTGGCAATTCTGGAATCTTCTACGACAGATGCTTTATAGGCCCTTGTTGACATTCAGGGCCTTATTCAGGGAGTTTAGACTGAGGATACATTTCCTCGTCAAAAAAGTTGAGGTTAGCGAGGTGGCCTCGCACATTTGAAACCATCTGTTCAGTTGGCTTCAACAGTGACTATCACTACAAATTCTTTTCTGCTCCCCCAGCACATCTTTTTATTAATAGTGACCCTACACACAGAAGTGTGTGGCTGACTACAGAGAGTTAAGCACTCCCTTGGGAGACCTAAGAAGCCTATTAGCAGACAGGCAGGAGAGAGCGAGCCCATATGAGACTTTTGCGATTTCAGATAAAGGAATCTGGGGGAGGTGATCAACTACTAAACTTGTGACAGGCAGCCAACAAAGAGAAGGAAATGACAAGCTTGTCTTCCTGCCCTTGAGCTAACTGGAAATAGCAATTACCCACACCGTGATATGATTACAATCCAGCAAAGTGTAGAGACACAAACTTTGTTCTCAAGCAGAGAGGGAGATTGCCTGGATTGTTTTCTGTCTGCAGTGCACAGTTAGACCAGACTAAGGGGATTCAAGGAGGTTATGGAATGGCAGCAAAATAGCTGGTGGAAATGGATTACCAAAACTGTTGATGAGAAAATGTGCCCCAGTTTATGTAGTTGCACTGTTTCTCAAATCAATATTTTGTTAAAACAGCCGTGTGGTATTTTCGGATATACATGTGTGAGCTTGGCACATTAAGATTTCAATTTAGCCTATTTCTACTTTTATGTAAAATGTTCCAATTCTGTGGAAAGCATCAGTGTACAGCAATTTTCAGCCAACTCTAGGCATAACTTGCTATCTCAAAAATTTCTTTCTTGGTCTTAAAAAATAAGGTTTGCAATATAAACAGGCTATATTTTGGGTCATATAGTTGAGGTCAGAATTATTATCCCCCTTGGTAAATATAGGCAAAGAAGGCTGTGAAAATAAACCTGTATTGTTTGTTATTTTGATATTTAAAAAGAAAAAAAAATTGTTTTCAATGTGTTTCTCCAATATATGCTGGCCACAATTATTGGCCCCCTTTTATTAAATACTTTTTGCAACCTATCTTTACCAAGATAACAGCTTTGAGTCTTCTTCTATAATGCTTGATTTTTGTATATAGCATGCAGCATTCAAAAGTTTGGGGTCAGTAAGATTACTTTATTATTTATTATTTATGGCCAGTATTCTTTCTTTTGTTGAAAGAAATTTAAACTTTTATTCAGCAAGGAGGACACATTTAATTGATCAGAAGTGATAGTAAAGATATTCATAATGTTCCAAAAGATTTCCATTCATCAAAAAAATCATGAGAAAAAATATTAATCGGCACAATGTTTTCAACATAAGAAAGGCAATCAGAATGATTTGGGAATGATTGTGGACACAAAAGGACTTGAGAAAAAGGCTATTGGGAAAATATATATGAAAAATATTCAAACAGAAAACAGTTATTTTAAATTGTTTTTTTCTAATTACTATTATACAACATTAATGCTTTAGAATTTTTGATCAAGCAAATTGAGCTTGGTGAGCATAAGAGCCTTTATTTAATCTTTCCGACTTCGAGTGTTTGATCAGTAGTGTATTTATCTAATACTTTCTAATAGTAATGTCTAACTATCTACTACCTCATTTCTAAATAACCATAATGAGCCAAAAGATTAGTACTGTAAAGACGAAACCTTTCAAACATATCTAAAATACACTTTGAGGCAAATAAACAGCCCCCCCCCCCCCCCCCCCCCCCCCCCCCCCCCCCCCCCCCCCCCCCCCCCCCCCCCCCCCCCCCCCCCCCCCCCCCCCCCCCCCCCCCCCCCCCCCCCCCCCCCCCCCCCCCCCCCGCCCCGGCTGATATGAACAATGAAGTGGGCCAGCTAAACCAACATTGAGTACCACTCATGCCCTGCTTTAATTAATACCCATACTCACAAAGACAAAATAGCAAAACAACATGCATTTAGAGTTTAGCATATTTGGAAAATATCAGGGAGAGTGCCAAAAAATTATCCTAACGCACTTGGTTGTGATTCATCAAATCTAGTCTGAAATCCAATCACAACAAACTCATGTAGATGGATACACACTTGAGTACTGCTCACTAGGGGTGTGCGATATTGACAAAAAATATCTCGATATTTTCTGGGATTTTATCGATAACGATAATTAGACGATATTTTGCTGAGTGTGTTATTGTGCTGGTACCTTAAGTACTGTCGAAGACAGCTGACTCCTAATGTTTTTAATAGTCTTCATATTCTGTGTGGTGGTCAATTCATACTGATAGAAATTAATCTTTTCCAATAAGTTTAAACTGATTTTTGCATTTTATGGGCATTTTTACCTTTATAAAGCCATTTTTTCTAAAAGTGTGCATTATCTTTTGAGTCAAATTCTTACATTTAATCAGGGAATTAGAATAATAAGACATTTGGGCTGTTACCAAGCAAATTAAATCAACACAGAAGCCTAGTGTTGAACCCGCTGTATTCGGAATGATTTTTGTTGGCGAAATAGAGCAAAAACAAGCAATATGGTGTCTAAAACGTAAGTCTCTTAATTAACTTATTGTTTATTGAATTCAATGTCACATTTGTAATCATGGTAATTTTTGGAGAAAAACGGCACTCTTCGTGTGAAATTGAATAACTATATGAAGTGGTATAAATATATAAATTTTCTGCCATCATGTCTTGAATTTGTGATCATTCTAAATGCATTTTAATAGACTGAATCATGCAGTGAAAGAAAACACACTAAATGCGCACACGCACAAGTCTAGACTTCACGTAATGTATGCGTGCGCTCTGTAGCGATGTTTTGAATGGTTTTTGCAAAATACTCGGTAATGTCAAATCGCACATCGTTAAAACAACAATTACGATATTTTCGCAGACGATTTATATCGCACACCCCTACTGCTCACACAAATATACTGTACATACACACACAAATATGTTAAGTTGGTGTTAAGGTAAAACAGATGGAACGTTGTTTGGCGCAGTGTGATTGATTCCACCTGCAACTGGAAGTGGGCTCTCACACATACCCATACATGCAGAGAAGAGATTACGCGTACACGCACAGGAAAAGCTGATCTGTGACTGTGCATACCTTTACGGCATTAGCATACTGGCAGCAGGCGTTTACACATCGCCTGTTAATTCACAATCAGATTGTAGCTGGTTTTAGGAGTCGAAGAGGTGTGGATAGGCTCTGTCTTTGCTAGAGTCAGCGAGTCCACAGCAGCTTAACTAAATGGCATTGAAAAAACACCACATGGCTTAAAAGAAGAGTCACAGCTCATCAAATGTTAAATTCTTATAGTACACACTTCAATCTATAATTTACATACATTATGTTCATCAACAACTGACAAACAACTACAACTACTATGGACAAAAACAACAACAAAATCATATGATGAAATAAAAATTGAAATAAACAGCTTGATTTACTATAGTATGAGGCAACATTGTGATCCCAACCCCAAAGAAGGGGTTATTTTATTGGCTAATGACAGTTTGACTGTAATTTATCCCCTTTTTACCAATAGGTACATAAAAAGATAGTGAAATATTGATTTGAATTTAAATTAACTTTAATATCTAAGAAAAAAAGGCAGCACTTACAGAGACATTAGCTAACAAGACCACCAACTGACCAATCAGAATCGGGTATTCCAGAACACTGTGTAATAAGAAAACATTCAATAATTTTCAAAATGCAAAGTTTCTTCCCCAGTCCAGAAGCCTTTTTTTTTTGGAAAAATAATGTGAACAAATATAACTGCAAATCATACTGTATAATCTATACTGTCTGTCAGTATTGTTACTGATTTCACATGGGAAGAAGACATTTCCATAGAAATCTTAAAGTAAAACTGGGATAAATGGCCATTTTAATTCTGAAGGTAAGAGATAGGGAGGAAAAATAATAATAATTAAACATGCTTTTGATGCCTATGTATATACAATTAGAATTTGTATATATAATAATTATAATATGACCACTCAAATTTTGAAATGAAAAAGTTAATGAACATTACATTTCTTAACAAAAAAAAAAAAAAAAAAAAAGTGTTTTATACATTAAACACAATTTATAAGCTCTCCTATAATCAGCAACCTAATAGCTCATGCTTAAGTTATAAACTAAGGTACCAGTTCTCCACAAAAAAAGTTATTTTCTTTCTGGCCTAATGTCAGACAGGATAATGCATTTTCACAAGTAGCCTTCCAGCATAGAAGGCACGTTTATGGGGAGATCATCCTGCAGAGGCTAATTTAGCAGAGGCTAGAGGAAATAGCAATTTGTCTTGCCAATGTAAGAAGCACTGCCGACTGGCAGAGGTTCTCTATGAAATTCAGTTGAGTGCCTGGCTGAAATGTCTGCCAACAGAGACATTTTTACAGTAACTTGTCTGTTCGTCTGGCTGCTGCAGTGGCTGGCATTGACATAATGCTCCACCATGAGTAGCATAAGGAAGCTCTTATTGGCAGCAAGAGAGGACTGGTATGAAAATACTGCTGGCAGTCTGAAGTTCTTTCCACTGCATTTGTGCTGTACATTCTAAACTCTGGGTTTCTCAAAATATGCAGTGTTTTGGGAATGAACTAAGGGAGAACAGGGGCAATTTGAACATTTCTTTAATTTTTCTTCATTAATCACACACTACTAATGAGCTACCGGCCAACTTTTGGTGAAAGGAAAAATGTATAGTGAAGAAAGTGAAGTGACATGTGGCCAAGAATGGTGACCTTCCAAAGTGCACACACACAGCAGTGAACATACACACACCGTGAACACACACCCGGAGCAGTGGGCAGCCATTTTTGCCGCGGCGCCCGGGGAGCAGTTGGGGGTTCGGTGCCTTGCTCAAGGGCACCTCAGTCGTGGTATTGAAGGTGGGAGAGAGCGCTGTACATTCACTCCCCCCACCTACAATCCCTGCCGGTACGAGACTCGAACCCGCAACCTTTTGGGTTACGAGTCCGACTCTCTTACCATTAGGCATTAGACAATTTCAACTGTATCATTAATAGATGGAAAATTAGAAAGATTAAATCCCTTATAATGAATTTAAGAGCAGTTTTGGAGACCATGTGGGTGGCTGGGGGCGACTGTAAAACTTAAATTATATTAAGCTACTGTATCTCAAATAAGAGCAAACTTTTAAGTAATGTTATCGTTCCTTTAATATGTATTAATAAATCTGAATAACTTTCACCTTTATATTACTGATTATTTTATCTCTCAAGAATAACATGTTTAAAGAAAAAGTCGACAGCGAGCCCAATATTTGAATGATCTGAAATAAGATTAATCCTTAAGCTATATTAATCAGCTAATAAATCGAAACTTTAATTAGACACTTCAAATTAAAAAGATCTGAATTGAGTCTTTCAATTAAATTTTTCAATTCTTATTTTACTAGCATCACAAATGCCACCCACCCTTTCGGCAAGCATAAAATCTAATATAGTAGCTAGTTGTGAAAATGTAAGTATCTGCCATTCAAGTTAACCTACAGATGAAATTAGTTAACCTAGACATAGACAACCATTTGTGTTCAGCTGCACTGCAAACTCCATTTTGTTGACCAAACATCTTGGGAATTAGGGGCAAAACCAACACTTTACCTGTTCTCTACACTAATATTAACCTAACAAACTTTTGTACATAGTAGGGATGTTCTTTTTCGGTTAATTTTCCCGACCGACAACTGCCGCGCGTTATCCGAACATTAACAGTTAACTGATAAGATTACAATATTAAATTAGCATTGAATAAAAATAGAATTAATGAGTGTCTGACCCATTAAATATACAAAAAAAGAGAAAATAACAGAGTTATTTTAACATGTGCAAACAGCAGCATACAGAACAGAACCTGGATTCACACATCGTTAGATTTTCACGCACCTGCAGCGTTTCTGACAACAGAGAAAAACAGAATAATATAAATAAAACAAACAAAATAAATAGACCTAAACTAAATATTTTTATATTCGGTTCATTATATTCGGTTCGGTTCATTTTTGACGCGTTCAAGTTCACAGGAACCGAGACGGCAGAAACAGTATCCTGTTTGATTCCATTATTTTACAGCGCACAATGTTTAGTTGTTATTGTGAGTGTACACACACAAATGTAGACCCTTAACAGATTCGAACGATGTAATTATTCTTGTCTGTATGCCCAAAAATGACGGAGTGCGGAGTGCGATCTGCATGTTAACTGTCATGCAGTATTAGCGCATGCCTTTTCAGCTTCCACACTCTGCACAAACACTTGAAAATGTGCACATTTAATATAGACATTATAGATGTACAGTAGATGTTAAATGTGTGTAGCAATATTCATGCAGCAAACTTTTAAGAAAATACTTGGGGAAAAAAAATAAAAAAATTAACTGATAGTATTAATCGGTCAAAATTATTACTTGCGGTTAACGGTTAACTGATTAATATGAACATCCGTAGTAGATAGTTCAGTACTCAAAATTTGAGTGTTAAGTCACTGGTGCTTGCTTTATTCAGTGAAGTCCTTAATGAAGGTTATAGCGGACTCCATATCATCCAAACAATCTGAGGATAAAAACGTAAAAAATTGAGTCCATCCAATCTCCACTCAGACAAAGAGTGCAAGCTTGCCAAGAAGACTTTAATGTCTTCTTTCACCCCCTAATGTGGACATAACAGATCCAATCAGGCCTCCTCTTACGGTGGAACCGGTGTTTTATCCCTGCACAAAGCCGGGATAAAGAGATGCTAAAAGGTGAGTGACTCATAAGATATGGGGGGCCGATAACATTGACGGAGTGCAGCAAGAGAGCCATCATTCCCTTGATCCTCTTTAAACAACACCCCCAGACCATAAGAAGTCCTTTAAGTCCTCCATCCAGTTCAGACCTGGGCAACAGTGAAGAGGAGGCCATAAAAAAGCCACTTAGCCCCTGTAATGGGTAATCTTTGGGGATAAAAGGTAACCTTTCTGACTCCCATCATGCAGACTACTGCTCAGAGCCAGTAAATTGTGCCCCACCAATACACCACGGCCAATTCAATTATGGGCGCCAGCCGTTCAAATAAAGTATTAAAGTGTCGAGTTGAATGAGGATGTTTTGTTTTATGGGGTGATTAGTCGTTGTCCTTTATGTCTGAGGATGTCCCTGTTTTCCGCTAATCTATGTTGGCTGAGTTAGGTGCCCACAATCCCTCCATAAGGCCATTGTACTCACTTTTATATCTCAGGATGCATGAGGACGGAGGCTATTGGCCTTCAAATAGAAATCTGTTGAATGCGTAGGTTATTTGGAACATCATATCCAAACCAAGTGTAAATGAAAAGCCTGTGAAGTATAAAGGCTCCTGAAACACGTAACCACATTTTCTACGATTTTACGACAGATTTTGAGGCGTTTGTGTTGGACCTCAAAGAGCACAATGTTAGCATCCTTTAATTTTAATTCCAGGAGAAAAGTGGTTAATTTGGAGCTTTTGGGTGCTGTTTTCGTTTTCAAGGTTTAACAGTATAAGTATTATATATTAATACTCAAGGTTTAACAGTGCAAAAGATATTCAAAATGCTGCAAACAGCACATTGATATACAGTATGTCATGTACATGTTCGGAAAATAGTACAAATTCAAACGGCTGTGGATTTATTTGTGCATTACATTATAGCCATCACACGTTATGTATGTATTTGTGTAATGTACGGTGAGCTTACAAAACCATGTACAGTATGATATATTTGTTCATTTTAATGCATGCAGTGGCGTGCATTTAGGGGAACCTTTGATGCTTTTAACTCAATGAAAGCGCAATAAAGTTGATTGGATCAGAAGGTGTTATTGTGTTGTCCACTTTTTAGCATTTTTCAAAACTGTGCTGAGAAACGGTGTTGAAACAGGGTGTTTCATGACCCTTTAAATTGTATGCAACTGTCAAATTGCTGCCAAAATGATAGCAATCAAATAAATTACAGTACCTTGTGAAAAGCTACACAGGGTGCTAAAATGCAAACTACAATGTACAGTCTGCATGATGTTCATGATGCAGGACAGGACCACATAAAAGGTAAAACATCTCATTATTAATATTAATCACAATGACCCAGTTAACCCCTGTTGGTAGATCTTGTAACTATATGGTAACTACAATAATATGATTAAAAACATTCAAAAGTAGCTGTGCATTCTGTTTTTTTTTTTTTACAAGCAACATATAAATCATAAATTAGGGATGCACCGATATGAAAATTTTGGCCGATACCGATAACCGATTATTCTTTATTTTTGAAAGCCGATAACCGATATGTTGGCCGATAAATCTATATCCAAATTTTATATACTTTTTGAGAGCCTGATTACAAAAAAGGTCTCATCATTAAAAGCCACATCCCAAACACTTCAACATAAGCAGCCTAGTTTGAACGGTGTACGTTTTAAAAATATTTTTACTCTCCAATTACCAAATTTAGTCATAAAAAAGTCTTATAAATAAAATAATGCATAAATAATGCAAACAAGTCATTGGACATCATTACACGTGTATCAAAATGAATGCGCCACAGATCAATAAAACGGAATAGCCTCTGCACGGACAATAATTAAATGATTTATTACTAAACCATATTGTTGATGAAAATAATAAGAGAAAAATACAAGTGGTTGTTGTTATTAATAATGTATCAATGATTTTGAAAAAGTAACAAATTAATACCTCTGTTTTAAATAGCAGCTGTTGAGCTGCGCGTGCTGAAGCTGAAGAGCTGAATGAACACGGTAAACTGAAGCGTTTTGCTGGCAGCTTATTTAACTCAAGGAAATGCATCCTGAGATTAATATTAATACAACATAAACATAATATTACAACTTATATATGTACAAAATGATGCAGTTATTGCGTGCTATAGTCAGAATGTGTGATCCTGTTGTGGATGCGCTCTTCCCATAACAACGTGCTGAAACACGGCAACTTAACCCAAAGAATGCACAACGTTTTATTATAATAATGTTCTCATTAGAATGTTATATACACGACATTCCCAATCATAGTTATTAATGTTGTGCACTGCTGTTTGAGCTGCGTGCGCTGAGCTAAAGACGATCACCGGTAAACTGAAGCGCTCTTTTAACTTAACCAAAAGCATTCTATATGAGATAAATCAGATATACATCAAATAAACACAATATTACAACGTACAATTGCACAAAAGGCTGCAAACGAACAGCGCGCATCTGAAGTGTCTCTGAAGGAAATAATGCATTATTTATCGGCTTTAAGATATCGGCCATATTTTCTTATCAGGCCGATACCGATAACAGAAAAAATGAGCATTTATCGGCCGATACCGATATGGTGGCCGATATATCGTGCATCCCTATCATAAATATTTCATTATAGCACAGTGATGTTTTACCAGTGACAGATTATTTTTGGAGGGCTCTTAAAAGCATGAAATGGACTTTCATTTTTCTTGTCTGCTGCCTATCAGATCTCACAACTCATAGCGGATAGTCACTACTGAAGGTGCTATCAGTCAGTTAGCATTGTCATAATGTCATTGTATTGCAGCTACAGATAGATTAGTTACATGGCATTTACAGCTCGGGTGACTTGCTTAAAAAAAATAAAAAAAACATCCTGGGGGCAGACCCGAGCAAAGACGTTAGCTTGCAGGTCACATACTAAAAGTGGCTAGAAGAGCAACTGCAATTGAGATGAATGGGAATGCAAACAGATAGCTTTCTCCAGGTATTTCAGACCTTCTTGATAAATATCTTCTACTATTATTGCTACTGCTAATTAGATGTCAAAACTCCCCCAGGATATCTGGAGAAAAACTGCAATTGATAATCACTGAACACCACCACTGGCTCGAGAGGCTGGTAACAGCTTGCGGTCCATTCAAGCTTATCTCAATGAATAAGAATAAACATACACCAGAAAAAAACTGTTCGGAATAATTAAGGAAGCACTGGAGGAAGACTTTTATCTCAGATTGTGCAAAATTAGAATAGTTTATCACCCTGGACTAGTATAATTAACCACATCCATAACACTGGTGAGCTCTTCTTCTGTGAAAATGTTAACTGCAGGCAACTATGATATCTTAGTTCCTTAAATCTTGCATTGTGGGATCACTTTTGAAAATGCATGTGTTTAACTTTTTTTTTTCTATAGGGAAAGGTTAAAGTGAAAAATGAAAATCTTTTTTTCACCTTCAAGTCATTCCAAACCTGAATCACTTTCTTTCTTCTGCAGAACACAAAAGAAGATATTTTGAAGAATGTCGTAGTGCTGTTTGTCCATGCAGTGCAAGCCAATGGGGTGTAATGTTGTTTTGGACCCAGCTGACTTCCATTATATGGACAGAAACAGTTCTTCAAAATATCTTCTTTAGAATAAGGAAAGTAATACAGGTTTGGAACAATATGAGGGTGAGAAATAATGACAGAAATTTCATTTTTGGGTGAACTATCCTTTCAAATAATCTTTAACAACTATACAGGACACATCAAATAGAACACTTGCATGACAATTAGACAGTTGAAACGCTGACAAAAACATTTTCCAAATGACATTTCAATATCGACACGTAGTAGAGAAGAAACTGTAAGAGACTTCTGGAGTGCTGGAGAATCATGAATCATAAAATATATTTTAATCCCACTAAATATTACCATCATATACCATAATTCCATTATGGCTTCATATGATGATATCCCATTCTATATTATAATAAAAACACATTTAGGCACAGCTGCAGAGAACTGAACAAAGGATATGCTTTAAAACAGAAGGCTATTAACTCCACCAACATTTTCTGCTCTGTTTCCTAATGTAAGTTTGATAATAAGTTTTTCTCTTTAAGTTTCCTGGTTAAGTACTCCAGTCAGGCTCTTCAGCCTTGCAGTGTGGGTTAGCTCATAAATTAGCAGCATGTGGTTGCACACTTGATTAGTTACGAGCTAATCGAGAGGGAACTGCTGCGCTAATATTTAAGTCCTAAAATGAAAATGGAAAAATGAAAATGGAGTTTTCTTTGCCCACTTGGGCCAGAGTCCAGGAAGCAGTTAGGGGCCATTATCAGTGTTTCACCTGAGTGGGAGCCTTTCTGAGTGGCACTCATTTAGATGAAATGGTCTTTCAATTACTGAATTAAAGGGGCCATAGAACATTTGCATATGTCCATTTCCACTGTGATCAATGGTGAGTTTGTTTAAAATCAGGATGCATGGACTGGATTTATATGCTTTGGAAGTCATTGCAGACGAGGAGGAGAACATAGTCTGTACTAGGGCTGTGCAAATAATCGAATGCAATTTTCATGAGCATCTCGTCAGTAAAGCCGGTTCTGTGGTAAATCTCCAGCACGTGCTTTCAGATGGAGCGGCATTTACTACACAGAGCCGTAGATCAATGACAAGCTACGCAAAATCACGTTCATGATCGGCAATGAGTCGCCTGCGATTTTGAACGCGATTTTGCATAGCTTGTCAGTGATCTACGGCTCTGTGTAGTAAATGCTGCTCCATCTGAACGCACGTGCTGGAGATTTACTACTAATCACAGAACCAGCTTTTACTGACAAGATGCACATGAAAATCACAAATCAAAAATCAAAATTTTTGCACAGCCCTAGTCTGTACAAACTTTACGAACACACTCTTGATCTAAAATGTTTAATCAAATATACTTCACTGTAAAACAGATGTCATGCAAAGATAAAGTGAGACAAAGGGGACTATAATGTTTCTACCATGTTAAACCACATGTACATTTAACCTCAGAAATAAAACTTTAACACCTTCTTTAAGGCACATTTTAACCTCATTATATTATTCACACTCATTAGACATACTGTTCCAAAAATATTTTAAAGGTGCAACATCTGCACTGCTAGGTCCCACACAGCTACAGCTGTGATACTCATTCAAGCAATTCTTCTCCCCGAGTTACCGTCTTCTGCCATTTTGGAGAGTACCCCAGAACGTAACCAGCGTTGTTCACGTTCAGTAAACAGCACGTGCATGCTGAACGTAAACAACGCTGATTACGTTGATTACGTTCTGGGCACCTCTCCAAAATGGCGGAAGACGTAATGCAGGGAGAACAATTGTTTAATAAATTATGTTATTATTGTTTTTTTGCGCACAAAAGATATTCTCGTAGCTTCATAAATTTAAGGTTGAACCACTGATGTCACATGACTATTTTAATTATGTCCTTGCTATGTTTCTGTGCGTTGATCGTGGTAATATCCTTGCTGTCTATGGAGGGTCTGAGAGCTCTCAGATTCCATCAAAAATATCTTAATTTGTGTTCCGAAAATAAACGCAGGTCTTATGGGTTTAGAACGACATGAGGGTGAGTAATTCATGACAGACATTTTCATTTTTGGTGAATTAACCCTTTAATACTTCTCTGGAAACCTTGTATACATTGAAACCTTGTACCCTATAATATATATAATATATATATATATTTTTTTTTTTTTTTTCCTTGCAGAATAAACTTATTAGTTTCTTTACAATATAAGGATGAAAAAGTAAAATATTACTGAAAATCTTACATAATTTATAGTGCATGTAATAAATAATAATAATCATCATCATCATGAAACACTGACAGAGCATGACATACAAGTACAGTCTACCGGTACAGTCCCTCAGTATAACTAAATTCTCAAACGGATTAATTAAAAATATATTTTTAAACTTAAACACTTGGGATTATGCAACATCCATATTCCTTAAGGCTCAAACTAACCTGCTCTAAACAGCTGCAGTATGTGAAGCAACACATTGATGCTTTCAGCTACAAACGTATGGTCACATGGCAGAGAGCAGAACCATGCCGGTAAAACAGCTAATTACAGTAATGAGCTCTTTTCCTCCTGAACGCCACGGAAAGAGCAACAATTTAAACTCTGACGCATCTCTAATTACATAGCTGTAATGCAGATTCCCTGTGCTCTCCAATGACCTTGAACAAGCTCTTTCCACTGAATATGATAACTCTCTCATTAGCATTTTAAATAAAGCCCTCTAATTTAAATATTCATTTGAGCATTGTCAATCTTGATGGGTGCTTTTACCACTCAAATTTGTTTGCTTCCCATTGGCTGAGCCTTGATAGAAACACTTCTTCCAATGTGCGCATCTCTAACTCGGTCCCTGCTTTGTACCTGGGCCGCATTATTGATTTATTTTATTGAATGATTAATCTTTATTACGGCTTATGCTGCTCTGATCCAGTCTCTTGTGCCAGGATTAAAGCAAGGATGATAAGTGTCCCGCTAAGCTCGGCTAGATCCTCAACGGCATCCTTACAAACCCAGATAAGTTCCAGCCAGATTAGATTCTGTATCTGGAGCTTTGTGATCAAACATGGGTCCCTGTCAGAATTCGGTTTTTGTTTGCTTACTTCACAGTCAATGAGGTTCACAGGAAGTTCATCCCCATCGATGAAGCAACCAAACTTCACACTGTGCTTGACCTGTCAAAACTTGCCTCTCCCGAGTAAGATGGACAAGAAAAGAGGATCCCATACAGCAGATATCATTTAGCAACAGCACCCTAAAAGCCCTCACACCTGTCATGTAGCATCTGCAGAGCAGAATGGGAGCGGCAGCGTGAATCCGTCACAAAAAGGGTTTGAGACGTTCACAAAACATCTGAAAACCTGGTGGTGAGAAAGTGATTGGCAAGAACTGAGTAGTACTTTGGGATTTGCAGTAGTGGAGCACACAAATCATGTATCCGAGTCAAGTACAGATACTCTTAAAGGGACAGTTCACCCAAAAATTGTCATTAATTACTCCCCCTCATTTCATTCCAAACCTGTAAGACCTTCGTTCATCTTCAGAACGCAAATTAAGATATTTTTATGAAATCTGAGAGCTTTCTTTTTTTAAGGACATCGTCAAAATAGTCCATGTGACATCAGTGGTTCTTCTGTAATGTTACAAATCTATGAGAATACTTTTTGTGCGTAAAAACAAAAATAATGACTTTATTCAACAATTTCTTCTCTTCCATGTCAGTCTTTGCTGCGCGTTCATGAGAGTACCACGACACTATTTTAATGATGTCCTTACTACCTTTCTGGGCCTTGAACGTGTCAGTTGTGTTGCTGTCTATGCGAAGTCAGGAAGCTCTCGAAATTCATCAAAAATATCTTAATTTGTGTTCCGAAGATGAAGGTTTTACGGGTTTGGAACGACATGAGGGTGAGTACTTAATGACAGAATTTTCATTTTTGGGTGAACTATCCCTTTAAGGTCCAAATATACTTCAAGGATAATCGAAGAATGAACTGGCGTGACGTAACTTTGAACAAAATCAGGCCAAACCAAAGTTTGTTTGGCACTTGTTTCAACATTTTGAAACCGTTTGCCAAAGCGAGCTTTCCAGAAGAGTTTATTCCAGCTGGTAAACACGTTCGAAATACCATTGGTCATGGTGGAATTTCCATAATTGTGGTGTGCTCTGACTTCCACCTTCTATTTTGTGTTACACAGAAGAAAGAAAATCATACAGGTTTAGAACGACTTGAGGGTAAGTACATGATGACAGAATTTTCATTTTTGGATAAAGTGACCCTTTAAGTTTTAAAAGTAAAAGTAGTGATAAGAGTGTAATAAAAAGTCAGATATTTTACTCTTTTGAATGTAGTGAAGTCTCCTGAAATAAAAACAGTATGATAAAGTACAGATACTTGGAAAAAAAAGTTCCACTGGGGAATTGGCGTGCACGCTCCATTTTTAACTGCAAAGCTGAAACTGTTTCTACTTGTGTACTTTGATGAATTAAATTTCCCTAAGATACAAGATTGCGATTTATGTTTCAGTCACAGATTCACACAAGCCCTTGAACCATTGCGACTGGTCATGGAAGTGCCATTTCACAGGCCTGTCAGGATCACTGACACCTTCTCGACGGCACAAGCGCTGATGATTCACAGTCTTGTCTTTTTTACCTATAACTCGTCCTGGCCTTTATCCTCTTCTGCTGGCCATTATGATGAAGGGCTTCAGTGGGAATTGTCGATTTGGTCTTTCATCAGGGTCAGCTTGACCATCCGTCACACCCACCATTCTCCACACATAGAGGGTCTGGCAGCGGTCGAGTTCAGCGCAGAAAGGCACAAGGGCTGGAATGCTGTAAATCTGTTGCTGATGGGAATGGGGGGCTCGAGCAGAGTTCATATGCCCATAATGCTCCTGAGGGCGCAAGGGAGCATGGACAATTCTATGAGCGACAATACCTCTTCAACTCTACAGCGTCACACCAGTGCTACAAAATAAGAGACTACTTTGTGCTTTTTCAAGTGCAATTTTAAATTACAAATATATAATATAATATACAAAGAAACACATACTACCATTCCAAAGTTTTTTTTTTTAATGTTTTTGTTAAAAATACAGTAAAATCAGTAATAATGTGAAATATTATTACAATTTAAAATACAAAAAATATATATTTTAAAATGTAATGTATTTCTTTGATGGCAAAGCTGAATTTTCAGCATCCATTTCTCCAGTCTTCAGTTTCACACGATCCTTCAGAAAGCACTCTCATATGCTAATTTGCTGCTCAAAAAATTCTAATTTTTAAGAAAACAATGATGCATTTACAGTAGAGCAAGCTGAAGCCATAATAAAACATGCTCTGTCCTCTCATATATACCACTGGAAAGACTGTCTTATTTTTGTAAACCAGTTCATTCACATGGGCATTTAAATAAATGATTAATTGATCACATAAATATTTCACGGATTCATTTTAACCCAGCGTTTTCTTTTCTGAAGCAAAATGTGTATTTAAATGCTGCTGTTCATCACAATGTTTTCAAGTTGTGTTTTTTGAAACATCAAGTTCAATTTAATGCTGTCATTCTAATATAGGTGTTTTTGTCAGACAGATGTTTTAATTGAAGAATTAAACAGTATGACCAGATAATTATACACTTATACCCCCAAATAACATCAATGTAGTTAGACACTTTTTTGCAACAGGGCATTGCTGTAAATAAAGGGACGGAGTGAGAAGCCGTCCCACAGTGAGGCTGCATTTTACAAACGGACTGTAGAAAGTTCTCTGGATCAAGATGCAGAATTTATCTGATGATTGAGTTGAATGTCTCAAACATTTGAAATTGCATTACATTTCTGAAGTGCGTCACAAAGCATTGTTGGCATACCGTGCCATTTTCCTGTAATTTACTTCATACAGTTATCACAAAGCTGACAACCAGGTACAGGCAACCTATGCTGTCAATACTCAAGATAATCACAAAGGTGTAATACACATCTGTATTCCTCAAACGGCTAAATTATGTATTCATATTTGTATTAGTAATGCTTATGAACCTAAAAAGGTCCATCACATTCACATCATGTCCTGTCCTCTGTCTCTAAAAGGCCACAAATAACATTTAGAAATGCACCCCAGTTCAGTGAGAATGATACCATCCTCATATTAATCAAAGTTAAGTACAGTATCTGGAGTAGTAGTAACATATTTCTTTCATAAATGTCATATGATTCATATTTAGAACTTTGCATTTAGAACTGTAATAATGATGTTTGAGAGTTATAATATTGTGAATATTACAATCCACAAAAAGTTCCACAAAGAAAATGTCAGATGGAAAATAAGGACCTAGTTCTTACAGAAAAAAAACAGTCTTGCACAAAGCCTGCACTAGCAAGCACATCACTTCAGAGGCTAACATATAGCACGAAGGTGTCTGCAACCCTCCTGGGGCATTTTTTTCCCCATTTCCCGACACCGTGTAATAGAGAGCAAAGGGAAAAAAACAACAACAACACAGTTACTATGTTAGCTTTCACATTTCTCAAGTGTAATGCACTTATATTCCCAGAGGTCCACACGGTTTTATTTTTTTATTATTTCTTTCAGCATGGCTTCCACTGTTCAGCTCACCCACATTCATATATCCCACTGAAATCCAGCTAATCAAAATAAAAGCCTACCACTGATTAGGAGGTACCGGAAACCGGTATTTAATTTTTTTTTTTTTATATCTTTATTTTTTTTTTTTTAATGTAAAAATTTTTTTAAATTTTTAAAAACAATATAAATGTAAAAAAACATTTAATCGGTCCCGGGGCTAAATTATGAAAGATCGGCGTGTCGATAAGCTCTGACGTTAACTGTTCTGCTATCGGTACTGGAGAAATTAATAAAACACACATACATTAATTATTGCTATATATAAATTATCTTGCAAATTCTATCTCACCAGAGTCGCCAGCTGTTTTTCAAACATTTGTCTATGATGCATTTTTGCTATTCGCAATTCAGAAGCGAGATCGCGCCCACGCGGAGGAGCTTCAGCACGCGCAACATGAAAGCCCTGTTTAATTATGATAGAAGAGAGAACTAAACATTCAAACATCTGCTTACACTTTAGGCCTGTGGCTGTTTTATTAAGCTAATTTTATTTTTTTATTTCTATTTTGGCTTCTAAGGATTATACAAAAGAAGACATGAGGTAAAGCTATTAAAAACTAGCTGCGTTTCGTATTGCGCAACTTCTTTCCCTTCACAGCGGTGCGCATTCGTTCCTCCCTAAAACCCAAACTTAACGTCAGAATCAGCTCAATCGGTGATTGTTGTAAAATGCCGTTTTTACTGTTGCTAAATTGCGGGACATGTTTGATAATAAAACATTGAAAGCACAATCCGCACAAGAGACGCTGTTCCTCAGGCTGAAATGTGTGCACGCGGCGCGTTCCAAAACGGACAAACAAATTACACTTTGAGCTTCGGGCGCATGTCCAAACGATCAAATACACACACAAATGTCAAAATGGCCGGCTTGGAGAGTATTTACTTAAACACAGTTTATGTCTTAAGTGGAGGAGAACAGTTGGGAGAAAATAAGCATTAATCTATCAATACATACACTGAAACTATGCAGTTCATTTACATTTGATTACTTTTAGATTTCTTTTGTAGGCTATTACTTACCTGAACAGTAATGTTAGTAGAACTTCATGGAAGAATTAAAGCACTGTTTATTTCATTTCATTTGTATATTAGTTTTATTGTATTTGTCAGTTTGTTTTACTTTGTTTCTTTGTTCATGTTCTTACTGTATCTTATCTTATGTATAAAACACAAAAATGCCTGCACACTGGTGCATTTAAAAATTTATGTTTTATATTAATTTCATTAAATATTAATTTTACATTTCAGAATATAAAGCAACGTTAATCGTCTGCGTGCTGATAATATGCTCATATTATACACGTATTGGAAGCCGAATCGTATCACGACGACCCTGATTATTGATATGTGTGCTGACCTCCCCCCCCCTCCCCCCTTTTTCAGCGTACCTTTGTGATTACACATTGGCTTTTTGTAAATAAACAATCTTGGACTTTTTCCCTCGACAGTCCACCAACACATGTTGTCTTACATATTATTTCATATTGTATTTTCCTATTTAAATTTTTGTTGTTGAAGCCTATGGTTAAAAAATGGTAAAATGTACAAACTACCACATTTAAAAAGATACACTTTTTGATATACATAAAAAAAAAAAAAACAGGTAGCCCATCAGAATTAGGACATTTAGGCTATCCATCAAATAGTAGCCTACCAAAATATTATTAACAGAAGTTAAATCTTACTGTAGTCTTCAAAACTGGGTACTGTCTTACGTTTTAAAATCACAAAGGGAGTTTGGTCGTGATCTTTACAACACGCATTTACATATTTCATGGCACACTCTTTTTATGCGTATTTGGCGCCACCTATAGTTGTGGGTGTATTATTGACATGTCAAAGACTAGACCCTGAATATAAGACGACCGCGTTTTTTCAGATGTATTCCAAGAAAAAAACATCGTCTTATATTCAGGTCAATACAGTATATATATATATATATATAATATCTATATATATATAATGATAAAAAACAAGAAAGTTCCGATAACGAATACGTAAAGTAACGAATTGAAAGCCTAGCGGTAAAGAGAGTAATACCGTTCAACCTTAACGATAACCAATCCCTACCACTGATTATTAGGAAAGGAAATGATGCATATGATTCAGACAGGCTAAAAAGTGTTATTTAAACAACATGTTTCTAAAAAAGGAAACCCACTTCAATAGTATTTTAAAAGTAAATAAAGCAATAAAGCACAGCATTATTATGCTGGTCAACTCGTGTGGCTTTCTGTGGAAATTACTGATGCTGAGTCTAAAACAGTAGCTGCAGAAATGCCTGAGGATGATGAGAACTGATGGGTGTTTGTGTCAAAGGATGTCAGGAGTGGAATAAAAAGAACAGCGGTCAATTGTAACTGTTAATGGCTTAACACAAAACAAATCAAAAGTACATAACCTGGATAAGTCAATTATATTACAGAACAAGAACATTGCCTTATTTATCCTTCAGTAAATAGACACCACAACAAAATTGAAAAAAAAAAATGCCTAAAGAGCTTAGCCTAAAAATTGCTAGGCAATAAACCATAACAGATGTGCAGGTGCATCTCAATAAATTAGAATGTTGTGGAAAAGTTATTTCAGTAAATCAACTCAAATTGTGAAACTTGTGTATTAAATAAATATGGTGACATGCCAATCAGCTAAAAAAAACCTGCAAAAGTTTTCTGAGCCTTCAAAATGGTCTCAGTTTAGTTCATTAGGCTACACAATCATGGGGAAGACTGCTGATCTGACAGTTGTCCAGAAGACAATCATTGACACCCTTCACAAGGAGGGTAAGCCACAAATATTCATTGCCAAAGAAGCTGGCTGTTCACAGAGTGCTGTATCCAAGCATATTAACAGAAAGTTGAATGGAATTAAAAAGTGTGGAAGAAAAAGATGCACAAAAACCGAGAGAACCGCAGCCTTATGAGAACTGTCAAGCAAAATCGATTCAAGAATATAAGTGAACTTCACAAGGAATGGACTGAGCTGGGGTCAAGCATCAAGAGCCACCACACATAGACGTGTCAAGGAATATGGCTACAGTTTTCGTATTCATTTTGTTAAGCCACTCCTGAACCACAGACAGTGTCAGAGTTGTCTTACCTGGGCTAAGGAGAAGAAGTATTGGACTGTTGCCCAGTGGTCCAAATTTCTCTTTTCAGATGAGAGCAAGTTTTTTTATTTAATTTGGAAACCAAGGTCCTAGCGTCTGGAGGAAGGGTGGAGAAGCTCATAGCCCATTTGCTTGAAGTCCAGTGTTAAGTTTCCACAATCTGTGACGATTTGGGGTGCAATGTCATCTGCTGATGTTAGTCCATTGTGTTTTTTGAAAACCAATGTCACTGCACCCGTTTACCAAGACATTTTGGAGCCCTTCATGCTTCCTTCTGCTGACAAGCATTATGGAGATGCTGATTTCATTTTCCAGAAGGATTTGGCACCTGCTCACAATGCCAAAAGCACCAAAAGCTGGTTCAATGACCATGATGTTACTGTGCTTGATTGGCCAGCCAACATGCCTGACCTGTACCCCATAGAGAATCTATGGGGTATTTCAAGAGAAATGAGAAACAAGAGACCAAAAAATGCAGATGAGCTGAAGGCACTGTCAAAGAAACCTGGGCTTCCATGCCACCTCAGCAGTGCCACAAACTGATCACCTCCATGCCACGCCAAATTGAGGCAGTAATTAAAGCAAAAGGAGCCCCTACCAAGTATTGAGTACATGTACAGTAAATGAACATACTTTCCAGAAGGCAAACAATTCACTAAAAATGTTTTTTTATTGGTCTTATGAAGTATTCTAATTTGTTGAGATAAGTTATTGATGAATTATTTTAATACACTGAGTTACAAGTTGCGTGAATTACAGAAATAAATGAACTTTCCACGACCCGTTAGAATTTATTGAGATGCACCTTTATATCTATACAAAATTTTCCTATTTATTCATCTTTTTTTTGATGATGATGATGATGATAATGATGGATCTAAACTACCTTTTAAACATTTGGGATCAGTAGTACTTTTATTAATTATAAATTAAATTGATAGAAAGCAACAATCCACAAAAATTAAGCAGCACAAATGTTTTCAACAATGTTTTTAAAATCTGCAAAGGGGTCATGAACTGCCTTTTTTTGTTTGTACTGTTCTCTGAGGTCCACTTATAATGTTATCAAGATTTTTATATAAAAAAACAATTTAGAAGTAATACGCTATTTTCTGTCCTGTTTTTAACCCCCCTCATCTGAACGCTCTGATTGAATAGGCGTGGTGGATTGTAGACTCCGAAGTAAAAGTTTGACAAGCGTACATTCCTCATAGATAGATTCAATATCAAATTATCTGTAATAACAGAAAAAGCAATAGTGACCACATAATAAAAACAGTTTTTAGACTAATGACTAATAAGTTTTGCGTTCTGAAACTTTCAGGATGTTTTTATAGTACAATGACCTCTTATATGTCAAAAGATCATGGGAATTTTGGTTTCTCAGTTCATGACCCCTTTCAAATGATTTCTGGAGGACCATGTGACACTGAACACTGGAGTAATCACTGCTGTTTCAAAAAATCAGCTTTACCATCATAAGGGACTTCTTTCGAAAACATGAAAAAAAAATAAAATAAAAAAAACTTACTGACCCCCCACTCCATATACACAGCCAAATAATAAATTTTATTCAATACATATCAACTCCATCTGCACCTGCACTTTTGCCCACATCCCTATTGAACCACACCAGCTCCCTTTCAAAAACATCTCTCTCATAGAAAATGTTGGACCAGTTGTTTTGTCCTTCATGTACATCATAAATCAATGCCATCAATTTCTGTGTCGAAGTCAATGTCACACAGCTCCTTTTGAACAGAGCCCAGTCAGCCATGAGCTTCGTTTAGGAAGCCTCCATCAGTAAACGAGTAAAACCTCAAGGGCAAAGCCATTATTAAAGTGTGCCGGCCTCATAGCTGTGCGAGTCAACTGCCCCCTGGCCCACGTCATCGGTTAAACTTAGCAGAATCTTTCGAGCCCTGCGGACATTACAATATTTCCTTTCTGTCAGGTTACAAGTGATCAAGACAGGGTCATAATCCCTTTGCTGCTCGCGAACGGGGCAACGCGACACAAAAGGAACATGTGAGGGAGGAAAAAATTAAACGACAAAGACAGATGAATATAGAGGCAGAAGCACAGAACAAAAGCGAGAAGGCACTTCAAATGCCAAAAAGGAAGTTATCAGGACAAAGCAGACAGAGAGAAAAAAGTGGCGTTTGACATCGCTCATCGCTCTACCAGTGATTGGGCATAATTATGGCTGGCAGAGTGAGCTTCCACTGCAAAGGCTGTCAACCGCCAGACAAATGATGGCAGAAGTTAAAAAACAATGAAAGCCATTCATGGCCATTACCAGCCAAGAGATGGCCCCTCAATAGCCCCATGTATTGCTCTATCAAACGCAGCACTGGACTTCAGTCGAAAACACATCAGTCAGTGCAGAAAAATAAGGCAATTGAATTGAGAAATATATTCATTTGCAGCCTCGCAATAAAGACTTTGCTGTTGTATTTTAATGAGCCCGATTTATTGAGATGTGTGCATTGGGCAAGGAGTAAAACATTCTGGGATTGACTGATCTTGTCTTCCTTCCCAAACACTTTGAGGGAGTGAGCTGAATATAGATCCCTTTGCGTCTGTGGTCGCCATTATTCCCCAGAGTATGTGAGGGGAAGCAGAGTTGTGTGATTTTGCCTGGAACGATTGGCGGTTTTGTGAAAGTCGGATTGTTGTGTTTATTCTCACTTCAAGATTGCTCTGTTCCCGCTCCATCACGAGCAAAACAGGTTAACAGCCCAAATAAGCGAGAATTTAGCTAGTGTTAAATACACAACAAACAGACTCTTTTGCAGACAGAATGAAAGAAATGATTAAACTGTGAAACATTACTGGCAAGACAGCCATCAAAATACAAAATGTTTCTTGAAAATAAATGGAGAGGATGAATGTGAGTGTTGGGATGACTAAAGATTCACTGTGGGGTTACAGCAAAACATTACCATAACATAAGGCTATAATATTTGGATTATCGTTTTCTTTTACATTGTTACAAAATATTTCTATTTTAAATAAATGCTGCTCTTTTGACCACCGTTTCCAAAAAATATTAATCAGAACAACTGTTTTCAACATTTATAGTAATCTGAAATGTTTCTTTAGCACCAAATCAGCATATTAGAATGACTTCTGAAGGATCATTAAAATGTATTAAAACATAGATCATTAAAATAGGAAACAGTTATTTTAAATAATAATAATAATAATTTCACATTTTACAGTAGTTTGGTCAAATAAATACAGCCTTGGTGAGCATAATAACTTTTTTTTTTTTTTTTTCAAAAACAACCTTATTGAGCGCAAACAGTAGTTTAGCTGCAGTAGTGCAAATTTCATAAACATTGGACTGAACTGAAGTGAATGCAGAGAGAACGATAAGCAGAAAAAGGAAAACGACGAGTAGAGCTATACTGCATGCGTCCCTTTGTTTAACAATATATAATTCAACCCAACACATTCTTGTTTTTAAAAAGAGCATTTTATTCTGCTGTAGTCCTGAACTAACAAAGAAACACTTGTACACACACAAAGGGTGAAACACTTGTGCATATAAAAACAATATTGTATGGTTCATCTCATTTCTAACATGAGATGAAATTTCTGCAAATAGAAATATTAAATGAGTATGAATTGTAATGTGCATATTTACAGATGTTGAATCGCTGTACGGTTGGACAAAGAGGAAAACAGTGCAAGTGGATGTAAAAATGAATTCAAAAATAAACCAAATTTGCAACATAAATCTGAGCATCCGGCACAAATGAGACTTTGCAATAGGGTGATGTTCTACGATGGCAAGAGCCTGAGAGAAATTCAATGATGATGACTCCTAAGATGGAGCATGCTGAACCACACACAGCCACTGGTTAGCCACAGACTGCCCTGGAGATGGTCTCATCAGACTCCCAGCACCACATGATGAGCTGACCCAGACAGTAAAACATCACTGGCCCGGTGTACAACTGCTGTATTAAGATCCATCTCTGGTGATCCGATCGCAAGTGGTCAGCCCAGACAAATTGCTGTTTACACTTGGTAGTAACAAGCGTCTAATGTGTCTCTCCTGACCATTTCTAAACCAATACCAAAGGGAAAGTCTCTAATTTTGAGACTCGATGTCACACGAAAGAAAGAAAGAGCAACTGCACTGCACTGTGATATTTTCTTGTGTTTCCTTCACTCTGCATCTGCTATCCTCCATTTGACCCTTCTACTGCGCTAAAATACACAAACAATATCCAATCATCCACGGCATGTTTGTTTCCGTTCATTAAAGTGTTTTGATTACTCATCTGTTTAGAGAGGCTTATTTTCTCTGTGTTGAGTGCTTAATTTGCAACATCCATAGTTTTATAACTGCATGTAATCTCACTCTAACCAGATAAACGGGTAAAGTTCAGGAAACAATTAGCTCTCCATACAGGAGATAGCCATGATGGCGAATCACGGGCCGAACTGAAGTTTATAAGAATTGCGCTTGCAATACTCATCACGAACGGAACAGCACACAAGAGCTCACATCTGGTTCTATAAGCGAGGTCAGGATTCTCATTAGTGCTAAATGAAGTCCAACTAATCTGCTTCTCGTCTCATAATGGAAATCTTACAGCTGCAACAAAATAGTTAGCTTGTTATTTAATGGCACACTAGTGTATGTAACTTGTTTTCGTTCAAAATGTATATAATGAGTAATGGTACTCTCGCAAATGCGCAGCAGAGAATGACACAAAAGAGAAGACATTTTTGAATAAAGTTGTTATTTTTGTTTTCTTTGCGTACAAAAAGTATTCTCATAGCTTCATAACACTATGGTTGAACCACTGATGTCACATGGACTATTTTAACAATGTCCTTACTATTTTCGGGGCCTTAAATGTGTCTGTTGCATTGCTGTCTATGCAGGGTCAGAAAGCTCTTGGATTTCATCAAAAATATCTTAATTTTAAAGGATAATTTGACTTGATATCCCAAAAAAAAATAGCCTTTACCACATAAAATATAAACTATATTGGGATATACATATGGTTATTGTGATATAAAATGACACATTCTGTGATAAGATTTTAGTCATACCACCCACACCTAATACAAACTAGAATAATAGCAAATCTTCTTCTGTGTGGTTCTGCAAAGAAGTATTATTATTTTGTAAAACACATGTGGTAAAGGCCATCTGTCTGAGGTCAAAAAGTCTGCTTGGTTTTCAGAAGTTACAGTATGTTTTTATAGTACATGAAACTTTTACTTTTAAAAGTTTTCATGATATAATCCATTTAAATACAGCTTTAATTTATTCATTTGATCTTATTTAATATCAAAACACAGCCATCTGTAAAAGCGGTTTTGGTAAGTGACATAAATTATTGGTTAATGCAGGATAAGCAATGACATTTTTGTACAGCACACTTCGCTTTAATGCCTGCTAAGTGCAACATTAACAATTCAGGATATACCTTCCTCTGGAGTGACATCCAAGCATATGCTCCCTGACAACATTCACAGAAACATTTTTTTCATGCCGGGAGGTATGATCATAGCCTTTTATCCTTCATTTTCACCAGTCCCAGAAAACAGAGCGGCATTTAATTCCTCCGCAGTGAAATAGGAACCTGGCTCCTTTAACTGAGTCCAAGAAGCATTATGGATTTTACTGCATGCTGCCTTAGAGATGAAAAAGAAGAGGCTGGGTCTGTTGGGTTTAAAATATAAATTGGAGTTCTGGGTGGCATTCATTGCACTTTATAATTCTCTGATGGCAGTAAAACTCATCTTATGGGTGCAGTGTGGTTTGGAGGAGCAGGGCTTTAAATTAACAGGCACAGGCTGGTTCTAAGAATCACTGAGCCCAGTAATTAAACAGAACGCTGCATCCCTCTGTCCTAATGAGAATGGCAGTATTGGAGATGCTTTGGAGGACTCGGCATCCAAAGGCAATCCCAAACCCAATACCATACACATGATTGTGCTGGCAAGCTATGTTGTTTGAAAGATCTCAAGCTAATCTCAACATCACTAAACAATTCTCATGACACTGAATTTGTATTCAACAACACTGATATCGGGGATTCTGGCCCAATCTTTACACAATGAAACTCTCCAGGCACTTTTCACTGATCATATTTTGGGCTTTTTGCCTTTTTTATTAGCTAAGGCAGCATAGGGTTACTTGGGAAGAGAGAGTGAATGAGATCAGGATATGTTGTAATCTGGATATGGGTAATGCCACTTATTTTCTTTAAAAATCCACAATACATAAAGCACTATTAAAGAACTGAAATCAAGACCAACACCAATACTTGCAGGGCATAACATGTGAAATTACAGCCATTTAATAATAATCTGAAAGTCATCGTAACTATAGTATACATTTTTTGTGTATTATTAAAACATTAAAGGGGTCATATGATGCTGCTAAAAAGAACAATATTTTGTGTATTTGGTGTAATGCAATGTGTTTATGCGGTTTAAGGTTTAAAAGGTTCACATACTGTACATTATTGTTTCTCCTCTATGCCCCGCCTTTTTGAAACGCGTCGATTTTTACAAAGCTAATCGTTCTGAAAAGCGAGGTGTGCTCTGATTGGCCAGCTATCCAGTGCGTTGTGATTGGCCAAATACCTCAAGCGTGTGACGGAAATGTTAAGTCCCTTACCATATTGTGATGCCTGCGGCAACCACATGTGACGACCCCGGGCTGGACTCCGCTTCGTCCACAGTGAAAGTCGAAACGGCGATCCCCCTCCCCCCCCCCCCCCTACCGCGCGAAGTTGAAGTATTTCCTCAGCGACCAGCACAGATCAGCTCTAGGCATGATGAAGCGATATCATCCTCTTTTGGAAGGCCAACCAAAGTAGTGTCCCTTCACGACATGGTGGCGGCGGAAACAACAGTACTACAGCGAGAATAAAAGTTAGGCCTTTTTTCTTTGCGTGAACATTTGGGCGGCATTATGCTAATATTTAGTGAGGTAGATATGTGGGGGCGTGTAGAACGAGCCGTTTTAGGTAGGCGTGTGACTCTTAACTTTTATAAAGAATATTCCTTTGGATTTGAGACTTTAGTCTTTGCAACTTTACAGATCTTCTTTATGCACCAAGAGCTTGTAACACTCCAAAGAGAAAGGAAAAATTGAAATCGCATACAACAAAGATGCATGATCACTGATTTTGCCTTAATAAATCATTCCATCATGCGGAGTCTCAAGAAATATTTATTATTATTAGGGCTGGCCTCTACTAAAGATTTTTCTAGTCGAATAGTAGTCGTTCATTTTAAGCGATTAGTCAACTAATCGCACATTTTTTTAATAAACCATTTCTTCCTGTGGATTTGAAAAAAAAAATTTCAGCGACTAATATTTTGGTCGACTAAGCCTCTTCTCGTCGACTAATGGTTAGTCGTCGAGCTTTTTTCCAAGATTCTTTTTTTTTTCATTTAGATAGATAGATCAATCCATTTTCATTGCATTACCTATAAGAAATCCTTGTGTTTCACTGCAGACAGAAAATAATACAGCACTGGAGTGCATGAGGGCGAGTAAATGACAACAAAATGCTCATTTTAGGGGGGGATTCACATCCTGTGAATCATTCTCTCCACACTTCTGTAATGGTTTTTAAATGCCAGCTCACCTTGTGTCACGCCTGCTCTTAACTTGCACCCATGAAGTGGTCCTCTCTCTCTCTCTCCTCCGGTACTGCCCTCTAAATCAGATTTGTAAAGGTTGTTAGCAGGCCTGCTGTGGCAGACAGACAGAGGAAAAGATCCCATGCTACCCTACATTATTAATCCTGTTTGTTCATGTAGCTTCTCCTCTCACTAAGTAGCTCTCTGAAATGAGTGAACCAGGTGAGGGGGAAGCCTCCAGCCGCTGTGTTTTCCTTCCCTCATCCCTCCATTTCGTTCGCTGTCTAATTAGGCAGCAGTACGGACAGCACCTGTCTGAGCGGTGCATATGAAGGCATGGGTTTATGAACTCAGGTAATGGACATATGGAGGGTGGGGGAACGAATGAGTTGAACACAGGGAGAACATCTGTGCAAGCAGGACCAGTCAGTAAATGTATGTAAGTGTAGGCGAGTGAGTGAGTACAAGTACCTTTACAATTACAATTGATGAATCTATTAACTGAACTGATAAATTAATCACCAGAAACAATCAATTAAACATATCTGAATAAAAATGCTGTCTAGTAACATTAAAAACAGTGCAGTCTATTAACTGGCATGATGGTGGTTCTTCACCTTTCAATAAATAACCATGTGTAGACCTTATTGTAAAGTGTTGTCAAAAATCTTACATTTCCCAAACATTTGAACGGTAGTGTACATCTAAAAACAATGAAAATACATACTGTAGGTTTATACGTTGCCCACACAATGAATTCTGGGAGATTAATAATTCTGTGACTGTGACAAACTAGGTATCTGACAAGCTTCTTATTCCGCTGACGTGATTTAGGGTGCATTTGCACAACAAAAAGTTTGAAAATATTTTTATATTAAAGTTACATAACTGTGCTGCTTTAACAAATTATATCTCCCAGACAGCAACGAGTGGATTCAAAGGATTTTTTTTTTGTCTTTTGTTCCCACTTTATGGGTGCAGAACATAAAGATTTCCAACACTGCTTACTCCCATAAGTATTCTCTTTGTTACCTTTGGAATCCTGCGAGACCGTGATTTGTCTTAGTCTAATAAAGGGAGCCTTTGAAGCTGATTTAATCATTTGATCAGATTGTCATGGTAACATGGTGAGATGCCATGCTGACGGTAATCGCGCTGACATGTGTGCTGATCATGGGTATTAACAGAACAGAACAATTTCACACTAATCAGCCACATCAATCACGCACTACATTTCTGACTTTGATGTCCCATAAGAAAACCTTTTACATGGGACTTTTATGGAGCGAAACAAAGATCTAGGTGCAACAAACCTCTATTGCTTTTCCTTAAAGAGATCTCAAAATATCACAAACAGTCAAAGACTGAACTGTCACAAGGCCTCACTGTTATCTGGGCCAGCAAACTCAATGAAACTCATTGCTAAAGGGCACTGTGATTTACCATGCTCAGCTTAGTGTCAGTCTCAGAAGTTCATATTCACATTCAATGCACCTTTCTCTTCACTGCTCCTTATATCTCCATCACAAAAACTCTCAACTGTCCTTTTTCAGGAGTCTCTTCTGAGAATTCCCTTGACTGAAGAATAATTTAAAAGGGTCACTGACAAGCTATGCAATATTGTGTTTATAATCGGCAATGAATCACCTGCGATTATGAACGCGATATTGCGTAGATTGTCAGTGATCTACGGCTCTGTGTATTAAATGCCGCTCCATCTGAAAGCATGTGCTGGAGATTTCCTACTAATCACAGAACCGGCTTTTACTGATGAGATGCGCATGAAAATCACATTTGATTATTTGCACAGCCCTACTTATAAGCCTTCTTGTAACTCAGTAAAGCATTGTGCTACCAACATCGATCATGGGTTCTAATCCCAGAAAAATCAACTGATAACTGATCAACTGTGTATCTTGAATCCAATGCAAGTCGCTTAGGATAAGTGTTTTCAAATGTATTTTTAAAATGTCAAAATTAAATATAGCCTATTCAATAAATTCTATAAAACTGTATAAAACTAAAAATTAAATAAATGCTACAAGTCAATTCAGTTACTCAGTATTCTAATTACTAGATTTATAATGTTTATAATTTATAGATATTTATAGAGAATTTAAAAAAACACTAATAATTTATAACCATTTAAATTATTAGGTTTTAAAATTAATCAAACGAATCTAAATGCAAAAATAGGTGCAAAGGAATTAGAGCCCGACCGATGTTTTTTTTGGGGGCCGATACCGATACCGATATTAGTGAGTAAAAAAAAAAGGCTGATATCGATATACCAACCGATATTCTTTGTGTATATTATAGTACAGTACCAGTCAAAAGTTTGAACACTTTCCCATTCAAGGGTCCAAACATTGACTGGTATATATATGAATACTATATATAAAATACAGTATATACATAAACAGATTTTTTGCAATGATCTCTTAAATGTGGTGATCAAACACTTATAATTGTGACAGAGATATGTAAGGGCATTTAAAAATGTAACAATAAACTTGTGATGAGTGCGATACACAAAGTAACGGAGTGTTAGTTGTAACACACATGGTTTGAATAAATATTTTTACCATAGTAACATTTCAATTCTGACTTAAGTAAATTTTTTATCTCAGTTTTATCATTCATTTAAAATGAGACAAATCTGCAATTATTTTAATCTCCAATCTGTTATTTATCAGTCCAGATAGTTTTTTTAATGCTCTGATTACTAGCAGAAGACACTAACCAGTTTTAAATTCAAGTTGCGCAGATGGGGCACGTTGTAAAACTGCGTACAATGTGCTATTCTATGACATTAGCTATCAAATTTACACTATACTTTAATGAATTTTAATGAGAAACAACGAGAAACTGGTGAATAAAGACTGACAGTCAATTTTTTAATGTTTAGAAATTATTATTTCAAGAAATGTAACGCATTTTGACTCGCGTTTATGTGGCCGTCACCCAAGACATGGATGTCGCAAGTGTCATTGTCAAACTCCAAATCAGATACTTTAGTCTTTAAAAAATGCCATGATTTATGTGGAAAAAAAAAATAACTTAAAAAATTATTAAATAATATATATATATATATATATATATATATATATCTATATATTAGAATAGTATTATTTTTATTATTATTATTATTTTTTTTTTTTTATATATATATATATTTATATATATATATATATATTTGTGTGTATATATATATATATATATAAGATATAATATTAGTTTGTATTGTATATTTTTTTCATTGATCAGATAAGATTTTAAGCTGTCATATGGTCAAGTTACAACGTGCCCCTCAGATGTTACAATGTGTTCCACCAACGGGGCATGTTGTCACATTTCACTTCCATTTTTTGAGGGTAAATAAAGAAAAACTTATACACTGTAATTATGAAACAAAGTGACATATTTGTACTAGACAAGTGTAAAATTACTGCGGATTAAAAAAAATTATATTCTGAACCCCATGTGAATTTACACAAACTGAGAAAGTCAAAAAATGTTACTTTGTGCCCCGCTCTCCCCTAACTCTGTAAATAAATACAATATAAATTCACGTCTTGCACACTTTAATGCCCTTTGAATGTAACTTATACGTTCCCTTGGCACTGGAATCATGGCGGAATTTCATGTGAAGTCCACTTCGCAGGGCACTTACGGTCGAATAAGACAACACGTGAATGCTGCCTGAACAAGAAACCTCATTACTGAAGGGAAAGTGTTGACTGGTGTCAATATCTCACGAACGCGGATCTCCACCAAATTCGGGGGATACCTTCAGCTCGAGGAACCCTCTCGAACGCCACCCTCCACGCGTCGGTAGCCCCACGGGATCGCTAGATCGGTCGGCGCCGGACCGGGAATTTAACCACCCGTAACTCCCAAACCCTGGGGGCTATCGATGTGGGGGTGGTCTCATTCGAAAGAGGGCCTCTAGACGTACACTTGATTCGCGTTCGAGAGGGTTCCTCGAGCTGAAGGGATCCCCCGAATTTGGTGCGGATTTGCCGCGCTGTTACGGAGATATGGCCATTCAAAGTTTCAATGGTTTTCCATTGACTTAAGCTTTAAAGCGTTTCATCCAGGTCGCCAATAGCAAACAATGGAGTGCGCTCTGCTGGACAAACTAAGTTATTACACTATTTGAAGCACTTTATCTGCATTATATGTTCTGTAAAAAAATGTTCATATCGGCGGCATATTCGCCGATTTATCGGTCGGGCTCTAAAAGGAGTATGGACAATTACACCTGGCCAATAACCATTATGGTACCAATATACCATGAAATGTTAAATTGTTAAGAGTATGTTAAATATAAACATAAGATGCTAAATGTTATTAAAGAAATGTTCCTGGTAAAATATTCATCTGTAATCTGCATCTGTAATCCACAGCCTCTCATTTGCTTTTATAAAATTATGACGGCAGCAATATGATAAAAGACACCAAGGTTCAATAAAAAATTAAGTGCATTAATAATAATAATTGAGAAATACAATTCTTCCAAAAGCAATGTAGTCCGTTATCCCAACAGGTCATTAATCTGACTGACTGTTTGCGGCTGCCAAGTAACTTGGCACACTTATTTTGATGATTTAGAGTCAGAAATACATTTAATCTTTTTTTTAATATGACTGTTTCAGTAAAAATTATGCCTAGGACTCTAATCTCACAGATTTCTTTTACACTGCCTCTCAATTTCTCAGCAAATTATCACTTCCCATCACCCTGACATATCCACCCTCACCTTTACTCAAAGTGATCTCACCATACTACCATGCAAACTCACAACAGTTTAAAATCATTTAAAAAGTATGATTGAAGTTATCAGCATTGCTGGGTGAGAGGGGAATATTTATGTTAAGAGTTTAAATGGCATTCATCTGAACGCAGTTGAGCTCCAGTATTCATGTGAGGGAGAAAAACAGAGTATTAAAAAAAATTTGAGGGAGAGATACATTTTCTGTGTACAAGCAACAGGCAAAAAAAAAAATGACTGTACTGTAACCAAATCGGTTTCTGATAATGACCCACTATGTCTAGTGAACTTTACAGAGAAAATCAACTAGCGGAAAGAGACGAGATTGTGCACACAAACCCGATAGATGAAGCACCTCATTTATAGCCATGTCCCCTGCAGTGAAAGCTTGAGAAGCTCCCCTACAGTGAGAACATGAGGATGAGCACTTGGAGAATAGCTGTGTTTGAAAATGTGTTCTCATTTGTAGGCCTTTAGCATTAATACACACACCTGGGAGCTAAAGCCTGGCTGGGCGCAGTGTGTATAATTCATTACAAATCGGAAGAATGCCTAATAACCGTTTTATTTCAGCTACCGGAGCGCAATCATGTCCTCCCGCAGCCGACGGGCTCTTATCTCGGTATCCCATGGTCATTCTGAAGACCAGCCAGTTAATCCAATACATTACAAATGCAGAACTCACCCGAGACGAGGCTGTTTACACCTGGATTCACCGGAACAAGAATGAGCCAAGTTGTTTTTTGCTAAAATATGCACGGTGTTTAATATAATCTTCATTTAATATTCTAGCATCAGAGGAATTATTCCCATCTGAAAGTGTGCAAATAATGGAGGAAATAGTGTGCATGGCTTTCTGCTCTCTTCAGGAGCTCAGAACTAAAGGCACAAATCATCATGCATGCAATAAAATCATGACTTTATTAATAATATTGTAATTGTAATATATATTAATCAAAACGAATACTCAAATATTTGTTAATGAAAAATACACTGACTGTGATTTTGTTTTTTACATTCGATTTTATCACTCTTTCACTGACAAAAAACTAAATTCAGGCAATATTTTTATTTTTCTGATAATTATTGCAGAGAGAATACACAAATATTTGACTATTCATGCACAGCCCTATAAAATACGACTATAAGATTATAAGTGAAATTCATTTTAATTTGAGTTCAAAACTACCGTACGGCTTCATAAAACCTGAAATAAAGCCATATGGAAAAATCTCATGGATTACATTTGTGAAATCTTTATAGTGCTTTTTTTTGGTCTTTTGGAGATAACCAGTCCAGATCCCATTAACTTTCATGATATTAAAAATGGCCAGGTTATTCATTTCTTTTTTTGTGTGTTGCACAGAAGAATGAATGTTATACAGCTTTGGAATAACATTAGGATGAGTAAATAATAGCAGAATTGTCATTTTGGTTGAACTATTCATTTATCAGGAATGTAACTAAAACAAGATATAGATTTCAAAACGATATCAAGTTTTTATTTAAATGACCATAAAGTACAAATTAACAGATTAATTGACTTTTAGGCACTGCTTGTCTTGTGTCTTTACCATTTTACCCCCAAGAGGCTTAGATTACCAGTTTGCAAGATGTTTGCTTAGTTTAACCTGGGCCAACTGTCAAGCAGTCCAACCATCAATAATCTCAGTTTACCATTTTCCTGCCACAGTTCGACCTGACATTATGCATAAAATAAAAATACCTCTGTGACTCACACAAAAATGTGCTTTTGATTGACAGGAAGCCGCCTACATTTAACCCACTTCCAGAGATTGTGCAACCTTAACCTTAAAAACCATAGGATGATAAGCACATCAATAAATAAACAAATAAATGCAGAGCGTAATGTGTCGACAGGCAGGTGAAGTCTCAGTCATAACAAATCCAGTTTGTGTGCAATGATCACCCGCCCTTCTGCGGTAGATCCATGTGATCAGGAGCTCACAGGCCACACAATGTTATCGCCTCCAGTGAACATTCACACTACATCTCTGATCTGGAGCTCTTAAAGAGAGTCTTGTGTTGTTCGCCTTTGATGCATAGATTGATTATGTCATCAAAGTAGAAGCATATATAGAGCCTAGATTAGAAAATAATTACCAGTGAGGAAGAAACAGACCCAGGAGATCCAATCTAAGAAGCATCAATCCACACTGATGTAGATATTCATAAACCACAGAGATAAAAAATCTCTAGCATAGCATGAAGTAAGTAGATCAGGAGCTAATAATAATCACTCTTGTGGTCAATACTCTTGCACATTTTGTTTTCAAAAGTCATTATTGTTATCAAAAATGAACAGACATGGTAATCATGAAGTTCAGAGTCTTCTGAATCCTCTTATCTCTTAAAGGTTCCATTAACAATGTTAGTTATTGGAAATAAAATAGGAACAATTGCAATTCACCAGCAAATTATGAGATGCTTTCAATAAAATTGCAAAAGGGGAGTTTACACAGACTTTTCACAAGGTTTTTATTATTATTTTTTTTTTTAAGAAGCGACATAAATGCCATCCAGTAATTAGCCTCAACTATACCGTATACAAAACAATGCTAAACCCCCAAAAATCTGGTAACATATTTCATTCACACTTTATTTGAAGGTCCAATTTTTGCTATTAACAAACCATTAACTATGACCTTTGCCTCAAACTCCTAATTAGCTGCTTAATGATAGTTAGTAGCTGTTAAGTTTAGGTATTGGGTAAGATTAGGGATATAGAATATGCAGAATATGTGCTTTATAAGTACTAATAAACAGCCAATATGTTAATAATTGGCATGCTAATAAGCAACTAGTTAATAGTGAGAATATACTAACGTGTTACCCATATTTCAATCATTAATATTGATAAGATCTCTAACTACGTTATAATATGAACAAGTCAGTAAGTACACTGGTTTCATTCTCACAGTCAGTTGTGAAATCTGTAAGGGGGCAATCTTTTGGAATTCCCAATCACACAGATTACTATTGAAATGACTGCATTTTGCTGAAAAATAGTAACAATGAGCAAATTCAAAAATTTGTAGAACAACAGATTGCATCTTTATGTATTTGATTCACTTAAAATAACTGACTCATTATAGTCATTTGTTTGAGAATCAAATGTGCGTGGCTAACAGCGCTCGTCAATGTCAAAATAATTGAGATCGCCAATCAAATCAAAGTAGGCGGGTTTACTGTTCACAGAAGCAGAGCGCGAATGCCAGCATGAAGCGTCAGTTTAACGTTCAAAGAGAGCAAGGTAAGATTTACAAAAATCCAAATAATTTACTATTAGTCAACTGTTTTACAATAGAAATGTTAAATGTCTGACAGCTATATCCAGTGATGCAAACTACATTTTGAGAGAGAATTACCTGCGTCTCTCTCTGCAAACATAAGCTTAGTTACTTAAAAACAGCTATTTTACCCCATTGTTGCTGAGGAATATAATGTAGCGATTCAGTATCAAAGCTGAATTATTATTAAAAGTCACGGGGCAGTGTTGACAATGTTTTAATGTGTGCGGCACGCTATCTGTTCTGTGTGCAGTGGTCTCTGGTGTTTTTTGTGACACGTGCATCATTAACGTCAGTGCCCTTAATATAGAATGTGATTACATTGAACGTTTACGTTTAATGCACAATTGGCCTCATCACAAACATACAGTGGTGTTCAGTAGGGTCACACTGTAAATCTGTTCCTTCCAAGAGTCTGATTAAATCTCAAGGGGTCATATGACGTTTACATTATTTTTGTGTATTTGGTGTAATGAAATGTGTTTTTATGCGGTTTAAGGTTAAAAAAAACATTTTTCCACATACTGTACATTAATGTTTCACCTCTATGCCCCGCCTTTCTGAAACAAATAGATTTTTACAAAGTTCATCGTTCTAAAAAAGCGAGGTGTGCTCTGATTGGCCAGCTATCCAGTGCGTTGTGATTGGCCGAATACCTCAAGCGTGTGACGGAAATGTTATGCCCCTTACCATACTGTGATGCCGTGTCCCGGTGCGATGAGACAAAACCAGTAAAACCCATTACAAAACGAGGCATTTGTAGCATAATTACTGATTATAATGACTTACACAGTCTTTTTAAGCGTTGCGTTGCACCATGCCGCGTAAACATAAAACCATGTCCGCATTTGTGATCGGAGAAACGACAAACAACTAGCCTGCTGGCTAGGCGGCCCTGCTCAAAGCATCACTACTTGAATAGTCCAGTGCAATACTTTAAATAGGAAAACGTACTTACAGGCTGATTCAGCATTATTTGTCAGAACACTGCATTGTAGGCTACTCTCCCAGGAAACAGTCCTCGTCCTCCGTAAAATGCGCTGCACACACTTGAATATTTGGGTCGTACTGTTCTGGAACTGTGTTGTAAATATAACTTAACCACTGATTATTAGTCGTGTCGATGTAGTGTCATGTAGTTTCGCTTTCACAACGAAACACAGCATCTCCACGACATGGCGGCGGCGGTAACAATACTACAGCGAAAACCAAAGTTATGCCTTTTTTCTTTGCGTGAACATTTGGGCGGTGTTATGCAAATCTTCCCACACAGTGACGTAGACATGTGGGGGCGTGTTTAAACAAGGCGTTTTAGGAGGGCGTGGATGAGTCTTAACTTTTATAAAGAATATCTCTTTGGGTTTGAGACTTTAGTCTTGGCAACTTTAGGGATCTTATCTATTCACAAACAGCTTGTAACACTCTAAAGAGAAAGGAAAACTTGAAATCGCATCATATGACCCCTTTAAAATAAAGAAACCTTTAGGATTTTGAAAACTTTCAAAAACAACTTATCTCTGTGAACCCGAGTGTCTTGTAGATATTTTGATTTACGTTCTCTATCTGTGTGTACTAAAACAAAATGTCAAAAAATAAAATATAAAAAAAAAAACTTATGAAAACTTGCTAAAGAAATATTTAAGATTCTGCACTATTTGCATGATAATAATTACAGATTTATATCTGAACATTTAAAAATGATTATGTGATTATGCACTGCATGCATTTAAAGTGCTTATTGGCACAGTGGTTAACCAGAAAAAAAAAGGCACTTCATGCCCAAAAGGTTCTCGACCCCTGCACTAGCATTTGTGTGTCCTAATATTGATATTGTATATCGTCATCACATTGAGACTAAATGTCATGATAAATGAATATGGATGCCTTTGCACTTATCAGCCAGTGAGATGTTTATTGACAGGTGTGAACATCTCTGATGTGCAGATGCAATCCCACCTGTCTTTGCGGTTTCACGCTCCGCAGCAGCACAAACTTATTTGCACACGCAGTGCCGGATAACGACCCAATAGAGCAGCGATGGCAGCCGGTGACACTATCAACACAGACCGAATGGAAAGAACTCTGATGAAATCAGAGGAGCATCACATTTGTTTTCATGCTGGCAATAATGAAAGGAACCTCAACAACCTCCTCTCACAAACATTTCTGTCTAATCCCACCACGCAAAGCCTGGACGAACTTTTAAGATGGATAATTTACAGATTGCCAACAAATAAAAAACAATAATTACATAATAGTATGAATATACAATTGAAAAGTATTCCAATCGGACTAAGCATGCATGGAATGCTGTTTTGTTGTAGGTACTCTTAAGAAAACCTGGCTCTAAAAAGCCTCTTCATTGGCTTCCAACTGAAGTGCTTTTAAACAACCAGAAATCTTTCCGCATTTCGGTTTTAACAAACAAGCCCTGAATTCTCATTTGGGTGGTAATTAATTACATTAAGGCTTTAATTAATGAACAGAAATCTCAGTTGGAGGCCAGAGCCCTGAGATTTTGAGTGAATGCTTTAATCAGAGGCAAAGTGGATCATAGGGAGAGAGAGCAGTGTTTACTAATGGGGACTGGAAAACAGCTCTCACTTCACAAGCATTCTGTACCAACTCCATCCTGAATACTTCCATATAAACCATCAAGGACTAGAACAATACTGACACGACCGAATTTCCAAAAGGAAAACAAGTACAACTGACTAGTGGTTATTCATATTAGGTAATGAAGTCTAACTACTTTTTAGATTACTTTTTTTTTTACCGAACTTGTTTTAAACGTACTATTAATCAGAATCAGAATCAGAATGAGCTTTATTGGCAGGTATGTTTACACATACGAGGAATTTGTTTTCGTGACAGAAGCTTCCACAGTGCAACAGAATGACAGTGACAGAACAAAAACCCAGATAAAAAAAAAAAAGTACCATATTGACATAAAAAGGGAAAGCGAAAGAAAATATTACATTATTTGATATCGAAATCATGAAGAGCATTAAACATTACAATACACAGGGTTTCCCTAACTGGGGTTAATGTAAGAGAACTGCAGTGGGTTTTGTGAGATGAAAAATCTAATTCAGTCATAAAAATGTAAAAAAAATTAATTATTTTAAAACAAAAACAATAAAAATAAAACTGTGAGAGAAATGAACTAAAATTTTAAGATACTATTCACAGAAAAACTTTCCCCTCAAAATCTAATTTGCATATTCATGAGTCAATGTAGTATACAGAATAAACTTCGTATAATGCTTTTTTGTATAATTTCTTTGTTTGACAGAATCATTCACTTTCATTGTATGAAAAGCACAATAACATTATTTTTCCATGTACTGCTCTTTATGCTTCAAGGAAGAAATTCATACAGATTCAAAATGGCATGAGGGAGAGACAATGACAATATAACTGGTTGAACTATTTCTTTTCTTTTGAAATTAAATTTTAATAGAAAATATATTTGCAATATGGGCATAACCTGACAAGCACAAACCCACACACAAATCCACGCACAGATGCAACTCCACACAGTCGGATTCTAATGTGTGAATGTGAGAAGTGATGCCATTACAGTCTCATCACGTTTGATACAAATGAAAAAGCCATGAAGAATGCACAGAGAAAATAAATTAGCAGGAGTGGTACTTGAGATTCACAGGCGTGTTCAGCATTGTTTCCAACACAAAAGCATGAGTAAGGTACGCACTTCTGATAAGAAATAACTACGGCTAAGCCATCCTTAAAACTCACATTGCTGTAAGAAACTACTCGCTCATCTGTTTCAGGAGTGGAGAGACTGCACCTCTGAAAACAAGCAAACAAGGGGAAGCAGAGGAAAGCAAGAAAAATCCATCAGCTATTCCAACAGCAGGGGAGATTCATTTCTGTTGTGCAGTAAAGAAACGCACTTGCGTGCGCAAACACACACACTCACAGAGGAATAGCATATGGGAGCAGGCTTAGAGAGTGCGACTGAGCAGATGTGGATTTGATGGCGTTCGGTTGCTCAGTCTGGTGAAACCCAGAGGCTGTGTGGTGGCATTGTGTCGGTGTCAGCAAGATGAGCTGCTGCAATATGCCCCAAGTCAAACGCGAACTCTGGACATATTGAGTGAAAATACGTTCACGTCTTCACCAGGCCGTATGATCTAAATTGATTAAAGCATGCTGCCTACCCTAGTTATTCATTAGTGCTAATTTTGAACATTAAGCATTTTCTTAGAGTATCTATCTATCTATCTATCTATAGTATCTCACAGAAGTGAGTACACCCCTCACATTTTTGTAAATATTTTATTTATATCTTTTCATGTGACAACACTAAAGAAATTACACTTTGCTACAATGTAAAGTAGTGAGTGTACAGCTTGTATAACAGCGTAAATTTGCTGTCCGCTCAAAATAACTCAACACACAGCCATTAATGTCTAAACCGCTGGCCAGAAAAGTGAGTACACCCCTAAGTTAAAATGTCCAAATCGGGCCCAAAGTGTCAATATTTTGTGCGCCCACCATTATTTGAACCATGACTGCCTCATTAACCTCTCTTGGGCATGGAATTCACCAGAGCTTCACAGGTTGCAACGGAGTCTCATATCTGACATCACGGAGCTGGTGGATGTAGAGACCTAGAGATGCTCAATAGGGTTTAGGTCTGGAGAAACGCTTGGCCAATCCATCACCTTTACCCACAGCTTCTTTAGCAAGGCAGTGGTCGACTTGGAGGTGTGTTTGGGGTCGTTATAAAGTTGGAATACTGCCCTGCGGCCCAGTCTCCGATGGGTATCCCGGGATCACTGATCTGCTCAGTATGTCAAGGACAGGTTGGCCATCTTCCATGTTTCCACATCAAATGAACTGTTGTAATCCCCAGTGCCCGGCCAGGCTTAATGAACGCACAGTCCATGATGCTACCACCACCATGCTTGACTGTAGGCATGACACACTTGTCTTTGTACTCCTCACATGGTTGTCGCCACACACGCTTGACACCTTCTGAACCAAATAAGTTTATCTTGGTATCATCAGACCACAGGACATGTTCCAGTAATCCATGTCCTTCAGTCTGCTGGTCTTCAGCAAAATCGTTTGCGGGCTGTCTTGGCACTTACTCTTAGAAATGACCGGTTACATCTGGGTATAGTGACAGCATGCAGGACCCAATTTGCGCAGTGGCGGGCGTATGGTCTCCGAGCACTGAAGGCTGACCTCCCCACCCCTTTACAACATCTGACAGCAACCTTGCTGGTCGACTCACGTCTATTTCCCTCATTTTAACACACCTCTGGGTATTATGCTGGCATCGTGCACTCATACTATTTGCGTTTTTATAAAAAACCTAGACCACTCGGCGATGGGCATGTTCGGTGCGAACTGTCCGTTAAAATACCGCTGTCACTTGATCTGGCACCAGCCGTGCAGCTCGTTTCGGGTCTGGCAATCTTCGTATAGCCTATAACATCTATATACGATGCAACCCAATTCTTTTCTTTCAGATCCTGTAGTATGAGTTCTTTTGAACATGACCTTGGTTGCAATCGGAAACTCTCCACGTGACCCAGTATGAGGAGTGATGAGCATGATAACACGAATTTACCACACCGCTCACCATTCACATCCTGAGACCTTTGTAACCTAATGAGGGGGGTCACAGACCACGGGGAAGAGAAAAATGGCTAATTGGGCCCAATTTGGACATTTTCACTTGGGGTGTACTCACTTTTTGTGGCCAGCGGTTTAGACATTAAACATTAGACATGTGTTGAGTTATTTTGAGGGGACAGAAAATTTACACTTTTATACAAGCTGTACACTCACTACTTACATTGTAGCAAAGTATAATTTCTTCAGTGTTGTCACATGAAAATATAATAAACGTTTTATAAAACTGTGAGGGGTGACTACTCTGTGAATTTCTGTAGATAGATATATATTATATATTATTATATAATATATATATATATATTATATATATATATATCCTATTATTATATATATTTATGATATATATACCACAGTATAGCTATATAGATTAGGGTCGATTTTCCCGATTCATAGGCCCGGCCCCGATATATTAAGATTTTAGATTATCGGTATCGGTCTTCAAAACCGACCTTCGACGATAATGAAATAAGTATTAATTTTGAAAAGGGCTATTTTGGACTATGTATGCCGCATGTCAGCAACTCACACAATCTGTGGCCGCAAAGCAGTCTGCCGCCCCACACCGACCCAATACCGATTTGTTGGGAGTCCCTATGAGTCTGACACATCAATGCGGGTTCACTCTCATCAGACAAAGATTTTGCTAAACTGCCGCTGCTGTTCAGTGATCACGCATCAGTTGTCTCTAAAAGGTAAGGCAGCAGCAGACGTTGTTTAAGTTGCAATAGATCCCAATCCACTAAAGTTACACTGAAGTTGCAAAACACCTCAATATTATCTATGATTTCCGCGATGCAGAAAACGCGGACGGAATCGCGGAATCCAGTCATATAAATGGAATTTACTGTATGAAGCGGAATGTCACGGAATGAATGTGTGATTGAAAAGTTTGGATGAATATCAAAAGTAGCGTCAGTACCACTTAATAGAGTCGCAACTATGGACTAGTTCTGTAAATTATTTCGCTTCAAAAAAACCTACTATTACATATGAATCCGCATGTTCTAAGTGGTCGTGGGTATCTAAATGGCCCCCCAGAGGTACGCGTTTTGTTTCTACACTGCTCGTAGGTATTCAGCTTCTGCGTATCACTACATGACCGACAACTAATACATGAACAAAATCTCAGAAATGCTATGATCCTCTAGAGTCACACCTCTAGGAGCTATTGCAGCTTCATTGGAGTAAAACTATCTTCATATAATTTACATAGACTACAGAAACAAGTTCCTCATGGCAAACCCGTCAAAATATAAGTTTGGGTTATCTTAATGAAATTATCAGAAATATATTACTGAGGTGCAGTATGATGTACATAATACTACTCAAGGATGAAAGTTTTCCGTCACTACGACAGATTTCCGTCAATTGGAAAAAAATGAGTGGAAAAGAAACATGTAGCACATTGTTGTTGTTCTGCCGGTGTTCTGCCGATCTGTTGGTAGCATAATCTGATAGGTAGCATTATTTGTCAGAACACCAGCACACCAAAAATCCTCCCCGCCACGGCTGCAGCTTCTCACTGACAACATAATGCCTCGCATCATTCACAGTCGGGTTATTAGCAGAGAACACAGAGCAGGACTTGAATTTCGGCGCGGGATTGCGGCTATAAATAACAATTCTACTCATTCCTGCAGGTTCCGTGCTTATAACGCGATGACAGATGACAGAATGTATCATTTGCGTGTGCTTTTGAGTCTTGAGAACTCTCATTTCTGTGCGCCCACAGATCGCGATAAAGAGAGTGACAGATTTTAATAATTATTAAAGGAGTTTGCAAATGTGATATTGATTTAATACAACAGTTCAATAAACAAGTACTGCCTGATTTTGCTCTATTTCATCAACGAAAATAGTTCCAAATAAAGTAAGCTCAGCCGCTTCACATCTCTAAAAGCACAGCGGTGTTTCATTAATGAATAAACGAATCTTCGTTTTTGAACGAATCTAGTGAGTCAGTGATTCATGATTACCCATTCATAAAGACAGTCATTTGCTTCATTCCTGAATGAATGAGCCGTTCAAATGAATCAGTTGAATGAATGACAGTGATCCAATCTGTGATTTTCGAACACCACCTGCCGGTGGTTTACAGTTGCATTTTTAGGTATAATTTCAGTTATTTAATTCATTTAATATTTATGTATTCAAAATTTTATTTAAAACATTAATATCATCATGGATTTATGGATTTAATTGCACTCATGCGACCTCTGAGCCTCGTTGAATGTCTGAAAATGTACCTACAAGCCAATTTTGTGTTCTTCTGTGCACCCTCTGTAGTACAAATTAATTTTTCATTTCATGATTGGTAACTTATTTGTCTTATTCTACTTATTATATTGTTTTAAATAGAATTTTTTAAAAGCTTATAAACAACTTTTTGAATTTTACAGATGAAAACGCTGCCATTGCAAAGGTAAAAAGAAAATGCCCCTGTAACATCAATTCACCTGATACTTTATTCGGAATTTTGTATTATTGTCAGACGCGTGCCCTAATTTTAAATCCAGGAGGACAAGCGCTCTGAGTACAAGAAGGAAAACCCCAATGCTCTTAACTGTTGGTGTTGACAGGCAGCCTTGAGGACTGGGGTTTGGCACGATGACATATAATTCATGTCAAAGATGGTTGTTTTTTTTCTTTAACCCCTGAATACCTAAAACCAATTTATTAAATAATTGAGTAACAAAAAAAAAAAATTTGATGTTTCGCAAAATGCAGTTAGTGTATCTGGTCGGTATTGAAAAGTCAATTTTGAATTTTACGCAAAATGCGATATCGCCGAGTTATTCTGTCATGTTTTCTACCTTTCTTTCCAAACCACGACAGAAGCCAGTCTCCCTTCTCTGCAGAATACGATACATCCACTCAATCAATCACAGCGCACCATTCCACACACCGTAAACAGTAACAACCAATCACAGCGCACAATTCCACACACTCTAGACAGTAATGACAGCGCTGACGTTGAACTCTACCCGCCCTAGCTTTTACAACATCTACTTTGTGATCAACAAACCCACTTAGGGCTGCTGATAAAATCACATGTGATTGTCTGCGCATCTCGTAAGTTAAAAGAAGGTTACTGTGAAATAGTAAATCTCCATCACATGCTTCAGCATGGCTTAGCGGCATTAAATAACAGCAGCCGTAGATCATGCGCAATAGCTGTCTAATGGCAGAGAGTTCGCATGCGATTATGAACGCGATATTGCGTAGCTTGTCAGTAGTGTAAGTGTTTTTATTAATGCCATTAATGTTTTTGTTAATACAGTGTCCCTACATGTAACGGTATGAAAATTTCATATCACGATTATAGTGACCAAAGTTATCACGATTATCAATATTATCACGGTTTGGTTCAAATTAGATGAAACGTTCAAAAAGAACTGATACACACACACTGAAAACATTTCAATAAGTTATATATTTGAAAATCAACAAACAACTAATACAATTGGCAGCTACATGCACTTTTTTTAGCATAAACATTAAATGAACATTAACATGAAGCCCCTAATCAATAATAATAATAATAATACATTTCCGTTTGTGATCATGTGATCTTCGGTTAGGAGATTTTGTGATGCTTTTTAAAGCAAAGTTGGGGTTAATTTCGAGTTCACATACAAACATAAGTAGAATAGGCTAATTAAATTAGTCTATTTTAATGTAAGAACATATTTTTCGTCAGTGATAGAAATATGATTTAAGATGGTAGTGTAAGCAAGTTTAGTTTGAAAAAAGCTTAATAGTAAATAAGACACAATTAGAAAATATTTGAATAAAACAATAATAATAATAATATTTATTTGCAAAAATCGAGGAATTAACTGAATGCTTCATCGCACGCACAGCGTCTGTCAAGTAATGGGCAGTAATGACTTCGCCAAGCGACCGTTCCGATGCTTATACGAGACCAGTAATGCCCGCACCCTTCCAAAGAACACGCTCAAGGGCCTGCCCTTAGTAGGGCATTAGGGTATGCTCACTTCTGTTTGGTAACGTCGCCCCATGTCTCTTGTATTCACCGCAGAGCTTGGACCAGCGGCTTCTCATTCCATTCCAAATGCAGCTCGGTTCAGTTTTTGATTGTATGAAAATGAAAATCAGAGGAAGTTAGTATTAATAAACTACGAAACTTTGCCGGTAGTGATCATTGTCCGGACGATGGTTTTGGACACTGCTTCATAATGGATTATAAACAGGTAAGATTCAAAACATTAATTCAATTCAATATTTTCTATCCCCGGATTTAAGATTATTTTGGGTAACAAAAAAAATTTAATCAGGCAATTAAGTTAAAACTATGAATTATACACATATGTAACGGGGCTGCACGAGACCGTGAGACGTGTGGATCCATTCCGCAAAGCGTTAGTTGGAGAAGGAACAGAGATGTGGTCATAAAGCACGGCCCAGGGCATTATACAGAGGCAGACAGGACAGGTATGGCGGGCAAGACACGAGAATAGTCCTAGGGCTAGTGTAGGTCGATGAACGGCAGACAGAATCAAAAAAAGGGGCAAGACTAAAGGAGAAATACAGGAAACCAGGCGAAGATCAGAAACAGAGAAAGCGGCTAAGGCTAAGGCAGGTGAAACAAATGACCGGGCTCTGTAGTTGTAGCTATCTGCGAGATACAAGCGTGAACATACTCGGCAGAGGAAGGATCAGAGTGAGTGTACAATAGTTGAGGATGGCCCCCCAGTGATATTATGAACCACAGCTGGGTGAAATCAGTGTTAACCAGCTGTGTGCATATCCGTGCTCGAGGGCAATCAGTGCAAGGATAATGATTGGGATATGTAGTAGTCGGTGGTGATGTGCATACAGTGGGTAGTGCGAGAGGCCAATGAAATTGGCCAAGGGTGACCTCTGAGGCAGCAGATGGAAAGGTCATGGGAACGGATTTGGGACACATTATTATACCGTAAATTCACCCTGATAGTTTGAACGTCGTCGCTCTTGGATTCAAAGCCACTTGCCTGCAAAACGTTTCTTCGCCGGAAGCTTTGCGTTAACATACGTGAGATAACGAAATAGTTACATCTCTAATCATATTTGTGTCAAATTGCCCAGTGTTTTGGTATTGAGGTAAAGTTTACACTGCATTGGCTCTATAACGGTGTGGTGGTCACGAAGTGACCCCCTGAGCAATTTGATGCCGTTTCACCCTTTTGCAGCGACTTTCGTCTTGCAAGATCTGCCAGACAGGGTGACCTGTCCTCAATTAAATTGCCTTCAGGATCTGTAAAAGCAAAACTACGACCAGGACCACCGATTTTGGTCCTCTCTAGATGGCTGAAAAATCTCCAGAGCGCTGTCAATGCCTTCCGCCATTTCCTCTTGTGCAAAAAAAAAACAAAAAGACATTGCATGCTGCTTCTGCGTCAGATTGATGCTGGCTGGACAGGATTTACCGAGAGTTTTCAAAATTGTGATAATCAAATACGGTTTTGATGATATTTAAATTTTAAATGGTAATACTAACTGTCAGGGCATTTTATCGTGATGTATCATGGAACCGGTAATCGTTACATCCCTAATACAGTGTATATAGGACTAGTCAACTAAATTAATGTAACATTGCAAAGATGAATGCACTTTTGGAAGTAAGGGAAATGTCATTTAGCATTTTCTGTGGTTTAATGTGATAATGTTGTTCATGTACTGTATGTTCATGATAAAAAATTTCTTTTATTGCTGTAATTAATTTAAAGCATTAACAAGATGACCTGTTGAATTCATTTGAGGAGCCCCCGATGACTGTTGAATGTATTTAGTCCAGTTGCCGCCGCAATAAGATTAGATTGACAAAGTCAGAGGATGACACCATATGTGGATCAACATTACCTATGTTGGTAATTTCAAAAGTTCAATATGAAAACATCAAATTTTATATTGATTCAGGACTTATGGCATTTTGTTGGAAAATATTATAACAAGTTTATAAATAAATCTTTGGAAAATCAAAATCTGGATTGAATTTTTAATGTTACTATAACTAAAGCGCTATGTGAAAGTTAGAACACAGCGAAAAAATAGTGGCTTTTCACTGCCACGTTATTGGTAAAGCGAAAACACATTTTTTACTCAAATTATATTCAAAATGACTATAGCATTGTGGATACCAAACTCGTCATTCATTTCATTAATATATATTATTTATATATATATTATATCATATTTAATATATTTTTCATATAATTTTATATATAATCTATATATTTATTTATACACATAAATATATATATATATATTCATTTAATCTGTATATTTATACTGCATTCAAAATGTCATAGCATACGAAACAATTAACTTTTTTTATTATTATTTATTTAGATAAAAAAAACTGTATCTCTACTTGATGTCCAAACTAAACAAATATATATATATAAATTGTGACCTTAGTGTTCAAGTCAGCTCATTAGTACCTCCTGAATATTTAATATCAGACCCATTTTAACTAGAGGCAGAAGAAACTAATGAAGTGGGTTCTTCTCTGAGCTGAGTCCTATAACATGCAACTAAGTCCTATAATACACAACTAAATGGGTAGTGGTCTAATCCTTTCATCTTGCATCGATCTGACAAGCATAACCACCTGTGGCTTGCTCTGGTATTTCTATTTCTTCCTTTCTATCTTGATTATATTCTTACCCATCATGAGGGAATGATAGTTTAAAAGCATGAGATTATCAGTGTGAAAAAAATATGCTCTGTTACATACGCTGGTAATTGACAGTCTCAATAGACAGAGCTTACAAAGGCAAATACGCCTGGACCCACAAGTCAAGTCAAGTCACCTTTAGTTATATAGCACTTTTAACAATACAGATTGTCTCAAAGCAACTGAACAACATTATTAGGAAAATAGTGTGTCAATAATGCAAAATGACAATAGTAAACACTAATTTTTCAGTTAAGACAGTTCATCATTGAATTCAGTGATGTCAACATCCAGCCAGGTTTAAATAATATCTTTGCAATCATGTCAACGATATCGCTGGAAATGAAGTGACCCACAAGACAAACAGAGAACTAGAGTATTCTCCTCTCTTTGATGCATTTATTGAGTTAAAAAGAAGAATAACACAGGGATGTAGGTTGAGTTTAACACATGATCAGCAAAGAAAGCACACACAAAACTGTGTCCACAATTGATCGGTTTTGTTAGAGGCAAAGACAATAGGGAAAAATAATGAAGTAATATGGTTGTGCATATAGTTAGGATAACAAAATAAATATGCTTATCAACTTCATTAAAACAAGCTAAGAGGACACAATGCATCCCATATCCTTTGGCATTGGCTCAAAAGCAGCCCATCAAATCTAATTCTATGGTATTTTAATCTGGCACTTGGTTGTGGCTAGCTAAATCAGGCAGATCAGCATGAACATATAGCATTCTATACAAGAAGTGTAAACATAGCCTTGTGGCAACAACATGTTTTGAATTGTAAATTATTGGTTTAATAAATATAAGAAAAAGACAACAATAAATTGCAATGTTTGATATAAGGTGGTTCTGGTACAGACACTGCTTGAATGGCACTTAATATTAGAGATGCACAATATTATGCAACTATAAATTTATCAGCCATTAATGATCAATATTGCATATCAGCTAAAAATTTGCTATATTGTACATTGGATTCAATTTGCCTTCTCTTTTACCTTCGCTGTCATTTAACATTCAAATTACATTGTTTTAAATGAGATATTTGAAGCTTTCAATGGAATGACAAAAATCTCTCAGGTTTCAATAAAAATATCTTTATTTATGGTTTGAAGATTAACCAATGTCTTATTGGTTTGGAATGACATGAGAGTGAGTAAATGATGACAAACTGTCCTTTTGGGTAAACTATCCATTAATCTATAAATTAAAAATATAAAATAAAAAAAACAAACACAGACAATTTAGTAACACTATTAAAAATTTAGCAAATCTCGAAATGAATATCCATTTATTCTGTATATTATACTGCAATTCAAAATGTAGCATACGAAACAATTTACTTTTTTATTATTTATTTAGATAAAAAAAGTTTATCTCTACTTGATGTCCAAACTAAATTGTAGCTCCTAAAGTAAAACCAATTGATACATGGCCTTACTTTACCTTGGTAACCCCACATTTCTTGGCTTAGCCTGAAACCATGCAAATCTCATTCACACTTCCTCCTCCTAACTAACTCTTATTCACCTTACCATTGACAACCTTTCAATTTCCACCAGACTTTCTCTCACACATTTGACACCTGCTAATCTCACCATATCACCGCTCCCGGCCTTTCCGTGCTGTTTTGATCCGTTCTAACAGCAAAGCCTCCTGTGGCTCACTAACAAGCACCCTCCTGCTCTTAAAGATCACGAGTGCTCCCATTTATTTCTGCCATTGCATATCTTCTATCACTGATATCTCAAGCAACGATCCTACCAGTGGCCTTTCTCTCTGCATCGACCACTTTATTCCAGAGCTGTCGTCTTCTTCCTCGGTCCAGCCTAGTTCACTAACAAGTGCCTTACACCCTTGCCACACTCTTGCACCCCTGGGTAACCACTTCCCTCATTCCCTGTGGCCGCGTGACCCTTCTCTTCTTCTCTGCGCTGGCCAGCAAAGAGTGCTAACAGGTGCCCTACCCGGCTAATTAACAGCGTGCGTCCTCGAGTGGCTTTGGGACGGCTCATTTGCACACTGTGGGAACCCTTTCTAATTGCATTTTCTGCAGGCTGATTAAAACCAAGCCATAAATCACTTACTGCAGCTGACTTTGAATTGAGCCATCAGGCTTGGCAATGTGAAAACAACGCTAGTTTTCCACCCAGTATGGCATCTGTCACAGCCACACAGACACAAAGCCAGCGCTCAGGCTCTGTTATAGAGTTTTGTAGAGCTGGGTGTTTGAGATGCTGCTACATTTTAGAAAGCAAATATCATCTTGTTGCTCACATTGTTGATTTAATTAAAGAGGGATCTACCGGCATTGATTCAGTTGAGGCATTTGCACTTGAGGAGATAAAGAGAAGGAAAAAGCGAGGGAGAGCGGACAGGAGGGAGAGAAAAAAACTGCCATCAAATACCTCTTACTCTTTACACAGCATGTGTAATGAACAAGGTCTGTCCAGATCCATTGTTAATGAGGAGAAATCCCTGGTGCCAAACTTTTAGTCTGTGTGGACACACACACTGCACAAGCATATACAGGCTGACCACACATAATTTAAAACCATGGGTGTCTCATTCTATGAAAAGTAATCTACTGACATGTCATTAAAATATCAGACAGATCAGCTCTGCATTTGCTCAAATCTTGTAATATGACTTTTTTTTACTTTACCATGGCAATAAACATAGAAAGACTGCTAAAACTGGAACATTGACAATCAATCAATACAATTAAGATAAGAGCGTAAATCCAAAAAAAACATGTTAAAGGTGACATATCATGAAAATCTGACTTTTCCAGGTTTTAAGTGCTGTAATCAGGTCCCTGGTGCATCTACCAACCATGGAAACGTGAAAAATCACTTTGTTTAGGTAAGCCTTTTTCTGCAAGCGTCTGAGAAAACCAGCGTGTCTGATTTCGCTCCCTTGGTGACTATAACTATATAACTCATTATAATATTACCGCCCCTTAATCTGTAAACTTCCACTCAAGGCACCGTCATTTTGATTTCGCAAGCGACAACGGTGTACCAGTTCTAATGCCATGGTGAAAGTTTGAGCAAAACATGCTAACTGTTCTGTCTTTGGCTGCACAGACAACACAGAACACTATTTAGAGTCCCAGCCTCAGAGGAGACAAGAGAGCAGAGGATTTATTGATTTATTTACTATATATTGCTGCTGTCACACAGATCTAAAATAAACGTGATTTATTTCCCAGCTGTTTACCTTCACAGACATAACCGACTGTTTTTGTAACTCGTGAGTTTTTAACGTAAACTTGTGTGTGAATGAGAACTTACGATTAGTACTCACATGCAGTGACAGCAGCTTTCTGTCCATGTGCCTCGGATGTGTGCTCTCAAAGGCACAGCTCTATTCTGGAAAAGGGGGCGGGGAGCGGCAGCTCATTTGCATTTAAAGAAACAGGCCCATAAAACTTTGTTTCTGCTTCCACTCAAAATAGGCATTTTAAAAATTATATAATGTTCTGTGGGGTATTTTGAGCTGAAACTGCAGACACATTTCGGGGAAACCTGAGACTTTATTACATATTGTAAAAAAGGGCATAATATGTCACCTTTAACATCAAACAATGCAACCAAAGTAGCCTGATTCTCAAAACAAATGACTCTTATTAGGCAGAGTTATCGTTATGAATCAGTCTGAAACACTGCTCTTGCCTTGTATGAATTAGAGCAGGGGTGTCCAAACTCGGTTCTGGAGGGCCGGTGTCCTGAAGAGTTTAGCGCCAACCCCAATTAAACACAACTGAACCAGCTAATCAAGCTCTTACTAAACGTACTAGAAACTTAAAGGCAGGTGTGTTGAGGCAAGTTGGAGCTAAACTCTGCAGGACACCGGCCTTCCAGGACCGAGTTTGGGCACCCCTGAATTAGAGCATTGATAAAGAGATAATTTCTTTCGTATTTAAGAAAAATGGCAATGAAAAATTTAAATATACCCAACTCAAATCAGAATCGAATCAAGAGCTTGTGACTCACTAACAATTCAATAAGTATCAATAACCAGCCCTACATGCACAATCATTCTTTCAAAGTCAGTGGTTGAAACTCTGTTATGGCTTGTTGGTCATGCTGGATTCTGTAGGTTTGCATTTCAATGCAAAGGTTCCAGATTTCAAATTCTACCACATTGCCAGAATTGTAAAGGAGTGGTTCGAGGAGCATGTGGGTGAATTTCTGTTAATGCCTTGGCTTCCAAATTCACCTGACATGAACCCAATCAAAAAGTGGGTTTGTGCTACATCACCACCACCCCGCAATGTACAGGAACTGGAAGACCTGCTGTTGACATTATGGTAGCACATACCCCAAGAGACCAATCTCCACCAACAACCTCATTGAATCAATGCCTTGATGCGTGGCCACTGTTTTGTGGGCTAAAGGAGGTCCCACAGGTTTTTAGATAGGTGGTCATAATGTAATGGCTCATCGGTATATATTAAAGGGATAGTTCACCCAGAAATTAAAAAAAGCTGTCATTGATTACTCACCCTCATGTTGTTCAAAACAAGTAAGACCTTCGTTAATCTTCAGGACACAAATTAAGATATTTTTGATGAAATCCGAGAGCTCTCTGACCCTCCATAGACAGCAAGGGCAAAGAAAGGTACCAAGAACATCGACAAAATAGTCCATGTGACATCAGTGTTTCAACCGTAATTTTATGAAGCTACGAGAACACTTTTTTGTGCAAAAAACTAACAAAATTGTTAAATAAACAATTTTGTTAAAAAACAAAATTGACTGTAGCAAATGACACTGATTCTTACAGCCAACAGCACTGTGTACCAAACCTGCCACCGTGTGTCTTGAAAAACGACACTGTATGCAAAGATTTAAAATCAATAGAATGATTCAATATCTCAAGTTTAGCATTTCCACTAGGGGTGCAACGGTTCACAAAATTCATGGTTCGGTTCGATACGACACAGTGCTGTCACGGTTCGGTACGTTTTGGATGGGGGGGGTCAGCATTAGGCCTAATTATTGTGGGGCAAATTAATTTTAAATTTAATTTAATAACAAAAGTAACTTCATAATAATAAGCCCAATAAAAATAACAATGTAACAGGCCTACATTAATTGGAAATGCCAAATCCTCTTAATATTCCCAATAATTGATGTTTTTGACAATATCTCTGGCTATCGTCAATAAGATCATCGTCTTTCGACACAACCAAGGTGAGGTTATCGCGGGGCAGACAGCATTTTGCCTGTTACGTCGTTTGGGCTGCCTTGTTGAGCGCGGGGACACTGAGAACATTATATTTCACACACTTTAAGCTCTTTCATTTTTCAAATGTATGCTAATAGGATTAATCCAACGAATCGTTCGGTTTGTAATGCGTACCGAACCGAAAGCCTCGTACCGAACGGTTCAATACGAATACGCATATCGTTACACCCCTAATTTCCACACATCACACTGCAAATAATAGTGTGAAAACGATTACTAAAAGCTGTTAAGTAGCACCGTAGTACAACAGTGAGAAGCCAGTGAGAATCAAAGCTACTGCCAAAAAACACCCATCAGATAAACATCGTCAAGCTCTACATAGCGCACTCAGAAACACATTTAACATTACGAAAAGCAGCTCTATTCCCACAGACACACTGATCTGTGGCTACATTAATCATTAAAGCAACAACTGTCACATGATACGACTTATCTGTGCTTTAAATAATGATCCTCCGTGTGCGGCACTGCACAGACAGTGGCTGGCCATGAAAGCTTTCATCACAGTGATGAAATGTTCTTCGGTTGTACTGTGGCAGCAGGGCCAGACAGAGCTTTAATCATTCATTTACTTCACCCTGGAAATACATATCATATTTACTCCTTAAAAGCAGCTATCGATGTTCGTCTCGCATGTCGCTGCAGCAGTTCTTAAATTCAGGGCCACGCAAATATGTTTAGAGGTCACTTTCAAATGTCAAACTGCATTATCACTGAAGGCGCACACAGACCTGTCTCTGGTTATAATTACGCGGAGAGTTTGAGAGTGCATAGGGGTAAAATAGCTCCGATAATGTCCTCAGCATATCTCTGTTTGAAGCTAAAGATATTCCATTTCACAATGACTTCGAAGGGAGAATTTATTTTTATATGAAGTAACCTATAGAGTGTGACTGAATCTGACTTACGCTTTTCCAACAATACACATGCATCATTCACAGCAACCCGAGCTGTATTATGCTTAGCAGTAATGGTCGGTTGCTGGTTGATATGGGAGCGGTTAAAAATCGTCCCAACGGTCCTCATTATTGCCATTGTTTGGAGCCATAAGGCATAGCAGCCCAGAACAGTGTCCCAAGCTAGCTGGAGCTCATTGTACAACATTTCAGGAGACATATTTTCATAACTTACACGTACTTTTCATTCAATTCTGCTGGTCTTTCTCCCACTATCACTCACTTGCTGTTCCAGGAGATTGACTGGCACCTCTTAAAAAGGTTAAGCAGTGCTTTTGAGTTTCAGGGGGATAATGCAAGCTGATTGCTGAACACACTTACCACAAAGCCATTCGATTGCAGAAAATGAATCCTAACACTACAGGTTCAAAGCAGACATGTGGTTGGAGGCCAGATTTATTTAATCCATATTTTTTAAAAATGTGCTTAAATGTCTGCACAAAATGCCACAGAAGAAAAATACAGCAACACTGACTCACCGTTTCTTTTGAATTTTTACCATTTTCAACATTTTTTGCCTTAACTAGTTAATTTTAAATGGTCCTGCGGTTTAACAAATTGCTTATTAAAAGTACAAAATGTTCCATGTAGTTTTTTTAAAAATAAACTCATAAAAGCTTTGAATTAGCATTAAAAGAATTAACATAGCACTTCACATGTCACACCTAAGGTTATCTCAACTTCCCAAACGCATTTCAAATTCGAACCATTTGCATCATCATTCACAGAAACTATAGGAAAAAAAAGGTCAGATGAAGTGCACTATCCTCTTAAAGTCACAATGAAACAGAAATAGTGACAAATCTTTTCTTCTGTATTGCCATGTACATCCAAGTTAAACTGATTTCTGAAAAAGAAAAAAACGCAGGGCGGGCACTCCAATCCATCGGTTGTTGATTTGATGGAGGCAGATCTGAACGCGAGCGAGCTTGCAGTCAATTAAGAAAGAGGTGGAGTTTAAGCAGACAAAATGATTAGATAGTGGACAACATTTTGAATTATGACATTTTGATTGAAAATTACAATCTAAAAAAAAAAACATGCATGGATACATTTAAACTTTAAAGAGCACTGAAAGCAGATCACATCAACCCAAATAGCTCATTTCTCACAGTGACTCCACATTTCAAAACAAAAATGTCCTCCTTTTGCTTGTCTTTAGTCATAATCCTTCTAAACATATGATGCAGCCAGCTGGTTGTTTGACTTGGTATAACTGTCACATAGTGCAACACTCTCGTAAGGATATGGATATACGAGACCTAAGCCTTACAGCCTTGCACGGCCTATGCTCATTTTTTATTCTCTAACTTTTTATGGTCTAAATTCATCACTGTCCTCTAATCTAAATGTGGTGTACACTTGTGAAGAGGGTGTTTGCTGCCAGCACTGCGCCGCTGGGAAAAAACGGCAGACGGCTCTCCAGAGTCTCTTTACTCTCATATCTGACCACTAGAACCAATTATCTCCAAAACTTCCAAGTCTGAGGACCAAGCCATTTCTTAAATGCACTGGTGGTCTTAGATTCAGACTCACTCAATGTTACAGATGTAGAAAACATTGAGCAAATCACAACAGTGGACTATTTTACCACATGTCCATAAAGCTAGATCATCAAATGATCACTGGTTTACCAGATCAATATGGCTGCAATCTTGCACCTGCAAAAGCCGACTGAAATTTCATATTTCATAACTTCACAACATCTGATATGTAAACAGAAGCAAACTACTGTGTAAGACGTTTGAGTTTGGGCATTTTAAATAAAATAACATTCATAGAGTAAACAATAACAAAATTGGTTTAAATAATGAAGAGAGCAAAAGCTGAACCATGCTGTATGTTTAAACCATCATAATCATAGTTGAAAGTGGCATAAGATGAAAAGCACAACTAGTTTTAATAGGATGGAGTACTGGTATAGAACAATCGAGAGAGAACGCCCATTAAAATGAACATCATTTCACTAACAGTGAAATTGGACTCTATTCTATGGAGCGGCATGCTGACTCTTAATACTTTTTAAATTGATTTTCATATAGAACTCCCGCGGGGGGCAATTCCATTTCCATACGAGCTTGTGTGGCACTCTATTCACTCAATTAATCGCATAATACGATCAATTTCTGCACCAAGAGAAGTCAGACACCAGCGTGTTCTTATAAGAACAGCTTAGTGTTTTAGCCTTTTTATAGCATGCTCCAAGCTCTGTTACATAGTATAAAAATACAGAAAACATGGCTGGAAGAATGTAAAGAGAAATGGCAGCATTTTAGATATGTCATCCCCTGGACCACAAGAGGGCTAACAGCAACACTGTAATTTACAAGTTTGCCAGAGCTGGTGATATGCCAGAGCTGGTGATATGCCAGAGCTGGTGATATACAATACTGCAGAACCCTGTAATTGTCTTTGAGTGCATGCAAAGAAAAGATGATTCCTATAACCTGAATGATAAGCAGGAATATCTTAAGAATCCCCAATAGTCATTCTGTTATTGACAGTGCAAAAATATGAAAAGATCTATTAAAGTACATACAGGCCTTCCTATAAGTTGTTCAGATGACTAAATGCACTAAATGTTTCAATGTATTCTAAATGGACAACAATAACTGTACAAATAAAGTAAAATAAAATAAAGAGTTGGTATGTTTTCTAAGGCAGGTTAAAGTTAGGGTTAAACTGGCAAAGTTAACTGTAGAAATGCTTTGGAACAATATTTATTGTAAAAAGTGCAATATAAATTAATTTTAAATGTTTCTCTTTAATTTTATACATCTAACATTACTTTAGTGGACAGGAAAAAGATGCACCTAATATACATTTAATTTATCATTTCCAGATAATGTCTATACAACACAGTGAGTCAATATAAATCTACATGAAAATATAGTGCTAGAAATTATTTTTTACAATTTATTATTTTTTACACATTAAAATATCATAAGTTTGCAGTCAATAAGAATTTTAACGTTTTGAATTTTAATGTGTTGGGAGAAATCTCTCTTATGCTTACAAAGGATGGATAAATGTACCGTAAAAACAAGAATAATGTATAATTTTAAATAACTGTTTCTATTTGAATATATGTGAGTTTGTCGCTGGTGATGCAAGCTAAAATAATTTCTCCGCCATTGATTCCATAATTTCAGTGTCACATGATCTTTCTAATATGCTGATTTGGTGCTCGAAAAATTTTTTTTTTTTCTTATCACTATTGCAATAGTTGTAATTCTAACTATTTTGGGGGCAAACTAATTTTTTCAGGATTCTTTGGTGAATAGAAAGTTCAATAACAAAAAATAACCTTTGAAATTCATAGTATGATTTGAGACATTAGCCATTAGAGCCTGAACAGCTGTTAATATTTTGAAGCAGTGAACACTGTCACACTACTTAATGAGGTTTCATATGATGCATTTTCAATTTTTCCTTTCTCTTTGGAGGTGTTACAAGCTGATTGTGCTTAGATAAGCTCCCTGAAGTTGCAAAGACTAAAGTCTCAAAACCAAACTGCAAAAGATATTCTTTATCAAAGTTAAGACTTCCACGCCCCCCTAAAACGGCTCATTCAAACGCGCCCCCACATATCTACCTCACTATGTGGAAATATTTGCGTAATGCTACCCAAATGTTCACGCAAAGAAAGAAGGCTGGGTTTCAGTAACCGCAGTTAGTGTTGAAGCAGCCATGTCAGGGAGACGCTGTGTGTTTCTAGGCGAAAGCAAAAGCACTTTATTTGGCCTTCCAGAAGTAGATGCATTTAGAATCTTTAAGATTACTTACAACAGAACAACAATGCATTTTTATGACGACCGTTTCGTGAACCTAGGAGAGGAGGTCCTTCTGACTTTGCTATGACAATCTGGCGCTTCTGAATCAGATACTGTTTTGTTATTAGTTTAATTATTTTCTATTGACTGTTCAAATGCGGAGTTTTGCATATCTTGTGTGTGTGTGTGTGTGTGTGTGCGCGTGTGTGTGTGAGAGAGTAGCGAGAGAGAGAGAGAGAGATAAGAAGGGTCCCTCAAAGTGGAGTTAGCTGTCTTAACCTGGCTTGTGTACTGCAAACACATACCAAATTCATCACTGTGTCTGTCACGCGACTCTGTTCCCCTTTCGGGCTTGAACTGATGTAAAACTAATGACATTATTTACTGTCTTTATATTTATTTTGAAAGATGAAGCTCGTGATTATGGTAAGGGTTGTTACATTTCCTACGAGTGCTTGCGGTGTTTGGCCAATCACAATGCACTGGGTCAGCTGGCTAATCAGAGCAGACTGTGCTTGTCAGAAGGAGGGACTTTGTAGAAAACGAAGCATTTGAGAGAGGCGGGGCATAGATGACCTACAATAATGTACAGTATTTGAAAATAATGTGTTTTTTGAACATTAAAGCATGTCAACATATTCTGTTACACCAAATACACAAAATAATGATCTTTAAAAAAGCATCATATGACCCCTTTAAGAAAAGGTAACATTAAATTGCTGACAACTCAAATGCACAATGATTCAGTACAGCTAAATCATTGAAAGGCTCCTTTTTACTTCCATTGACTTTGACTGTGTTTGTATTTATCTAATGTTATTTTCTATCCCTTATATTACCTTTCACAGAATGCTATCTGCATTTTTAAACTTTCATTAAGACATTATTTAGCATGTTGTTTTAGAATGTATGCATTTAGTATGCATTCTGTTTTCCTAATGGAGGAGGCCATGCTGAATTCAGGTTTTACTATCAGCAAGTACATTTGGTCCCCATGTAGGCAAATCCTGACCCACAAACACACACGCTTTCATTTCACTCATTTACAACCACATCCAACAGAAATACCCTCAGAGAGGATGTTAGTGTTCTAATCAAACCACTACACATTCAATTTCACACACACATACGGAGTACAATTCCAGGGCATAAATCTATTAATGCTCCACTGTTAGCATTCATTGGGATATTTGGAGGAGCCCCTTCATTATAGCACTTAACACCTCGAAGGACTATGTCCACTGAGACCAGCACTGCACACAATTTATCACCGGGAGCTTCAATGAGCTAAAGACCAACCCCACAGCGCACGCACACTACACACACACATTATAAAGCCAACCGACAATAACACAGACCTGAGAGCCAAGAGCTAGAGTACTAATGGATATCAGCACAGCAAATTGCTCTCCCTCTCTGAAGACAATCCAACAATCCTGCAAACAAAAAAAGCAAGTCAAAAGACAGTACAGCCTTTTTTGAGACTATCAGTTATAAAACAAAAAAATCCCAGGCCACGCCGACTTTAGCATCAGCCCTGGAGGTGCACCATCCAAGCGGCAGGTGTTGTGCCGTGATGAAATTCATGAGAGAACACCAAGCTAAATTACAGTTTAACTGACATCACACGCTCATTCTAACAAGCCTATATCATCAAGAGATTTCACTGATGATAAACTGATGAACAAGCCAAGGTTCACTGCAACTGTCAGTCACAAAAAAACTTCCTAAGACAACAAGAGAGGCACTAATTAACAAAGTCTTCTCAGTGGGATGTGGTTATGCTAGAAGAGTGACATCATAATGTGACTGCTTGTGAGGTACTTGGCTCAAATTAAAAGCAGTCGTCATGCAGATTCTTGATGTATTCTAAATAAAATTCTTAATAAATAAAGTATATGTATATCCGACACAACCTTGCTCGGGGCAAAAATTGTTCATTACATTAAAACTAGCAGTGGGGATTTTAATTAACATCAGTAATTTGAATCTTTTGACCAAAAAAAGATTCATTCAGTGACCCTTTCTGCAGGTTGGTGGAGACAAGTTAAGTGTCTTTTGTGTCATCAATGAGTCATTAAATCATTCAAGGGTTGTTCACAATGACAGCGATTGGCAGTGACACAGCAATCGGAGGTTATTAATTTTCAAAAAGAGAGCATGAGTCAATTTATGCAAAAGAGCAGCAACAGATCCGGCAACTAATGTTAGGATCCCAGCAAGTGATCCAGCACCTGATACAGGGACAAATGTGAACAACTACTACCAACAGTACAGTGTGAAAATCTGTGACTTTCAGTGATTTAATCATTGCCAATGTAAAAGGGACTTTGTTAATAGTTGTTCTTGAGTGAATCCAGTCTTATTATCCTGGTATCAATCTACATAAAAAACACAACGTAATAATAGTCCTGAGTTTCAATTATATATTGTCATAGGCCATTTTTACAGCGTTCTTAATTCTACAACACAAGACAAACTGAAGAAACAATATGCCTTGAGTCTGTCAGCAAATATTCAAGTAAGATTATTAGTTCATTCATTGCACTCAAGAACAATGTATCCCAGTTCATTCATGAACGAGATGTTCCTTCAAGTCCAACTGCTATCTGCAAGACATGCTAGTTTAGGGTGACCATACGTGCCATTTTCCCAGGACGCGTCCTGGCCAGGATTTCTATATTGCCTAAAATATCTAGGTTTTGGCTTTGTTTGCGTGTGCAGATCCCCCCGCTCGTTGTATGACATCAAAGTACCATACAGTCGCTTATGCTTTCGAAACGCTCTCGATGTACTTTGATGTCAAACACTGATCGGCCTGCTTTTAAGTCGAACACACCTAATATGTACGCGTAATTGCATCGCTTTGACCGTAGATCCCACCTTCTCACACGCCATGATTGGTCCATTATGTACAATGCCTGCATGTTATTGGTCAAACTACTTTTCGATCATTACCTTCAGCAAGCATGAAAACAGGAAAACAAAGCCAAAACCTAGATATTTTAGGCAATATCGAAGTCCTGGGAAATGGCACGTATGGTCACCCTATGCTAGTTCATAGGATGCACTAAAATGCTATTTGCTTGTTCTGTAGACAGTTTAAGGAAGGTAAGCAGTTAAGCTCTTCAAATGGGATTTGGGAAAGATCTGTTAACGAACCACCACTTTTAACATAAAAAATCAATGGATTTCAGTTTTGTATCATTTTGGTCATACATTTAACATGTATGCTTTTCATTTGAATCACTTTAACTTGCATTTGTTCAAGTTACTTCATACATGGTGCTTTGGTATTGTAGAATTTATTTATTAATTTTTTTCCTGCTTGTAAACAGTAGTTGGCATGTGCTCAAACCCCCCCTTTGAAGGCCGCAAGTGTGTTCATTTTAGGTTATGTTGGACCTGCATTCCAATATCCCTCCAAAATATCAATAAATAAATAAATAAATAAATACAAAAAAAATAAACAAAATAAAATCAATCGATCAAAACACACTTCAGTCATACTGGGATCACAATTCAAGACACTTTGTGACCATTTCACCTCTTATTGTGAAAACTGTAGTGGCTGATACCAAGTGCCATATGAAAATGCACTTATAAATTGTGATTTTGTAGGGGCAGCGTGGAATTTACAGTAGTTGCATTGTTTATCGGTAGACTGGCATGTCAGCTAGCCTCGCTCTGATTCAAACCTGCATTGTGTAATCAAAAGCGAGGTCTCAGAAGTTGGATGAAGACTAGCCGTCATTTAGATCCAAGGAACGCTCTGCCATCCAACGATTTCCCACTAGGTTCATTCCATTTCTGTCTTGGCACACATCGATAGTGCTTGTTGATGGTGGTCGCGCGTTCTAAATGGGTTAATATGTAGCGCTCTACCCCCACCTGCCGTCGCGTGGGAAGTACCAGCCTCAAAATACATACACGCATCACAAGACTTTGGCAGCTGATGTTCAAGTTCAAAGGCGCGCTTGAGTCACCGGAGCCGTGTTTTAAACTACATACATCCACTGATGTGTGTTTATGATTGACATCTGCACAAATCCACCATAAACGCAACCTTTATTTTGGTTGGCTTAAGAAAATAACTGCTTCATGTACAATAAATGAATATATATATATATTTTTTTTATTATTAAATGATTAATATAAATAAATAAATAAATAAATAAGCTTAAAAGGTATCTCTGTGTGTATCCTATATCCCATGTACATATATCCTATCTATATTCTAGAAATACAAACAAAACCTGTCCTTTTTTACTTTTTCCCCACGTAAATTGCGATACAAAGCTTCGCAATTATTTGCACTTTGATACAAACGCTTGTAGATGTAAATGCAAAAAAAAAAGTTTTGCCTGAAATTACGATTAGATCGAATGCAATCCATATCTTAATCTAGCAAACGCTACATTCCTCCAGACCACCCCGAGAACCGTCTGCGAGAATTCTCACGAGTCTACGAGAACAAGTGCAAACAGAGAGGCTTTGCGCTGTTAATCAAAGGTAAGCTTAATCTATCAAAAGAAATGTTTTCTCCAAAGGGACGTGCCCAAACTGCAAAGCAGCACACAACAAATCCGCCCCACTCCTCGTACGTCCCCCTCATTCAGATAGACCCCTTCAGTGCAATGCTGGCTTAGAGCAAGTCTATTTTCTCACACTTCTCACAATCACGCGTCCATACCTTGACTGCCACCGACGAGCAATCCGAGGAAACAGAGGACGGTCCGGATCATTTTGAGCAGGTCCTGATGGACAGCGGCCAGTGCTCGAAGTGAGTTGAACGGACGCTGGACGCTGGTTCTTCCTCTCCGCGCGTGTCAGTCGCTGGCGCGCACGAGCTCGCTCGCTACTCACTCACTGGCTCACCTCACTGTCTCCCACAGACGAGATCTGTCGAGGAGCTGGAAGCAGCTGCCTCAATGCAGCACTCTTTCAAATGCGCTCAACCAGCCCAACCTACCAGCAGCAGTGCATCGCGGCAGGTAGAAACCAATGGCATCATCAGTTCAGTCATAGGTATCGATTATTGAGCAGCTGCAGGAACAGTGGGGTCCTGAAGTAGGATATGGAAACCACATAAAAAATCAGTATTTTTTTTACCAGTTCAACTTGATATGTATACTTTTTTGTGATTTTTAAAAATGTACAACAAGGAAAAGTGAGGATTTTCAAATAACGTTACACTTTATTTTAAGGTGTCCATGTTATGTATTTAAGTCATATTAACTACATACACTCTAAAAAATAAAGGTTCCAAAAGGAACTGTTTTACAGCGATGCCATAGAAGAACCAGTTTTGGTTCCCCAAAGAACCTTTCTGTGAACAGTTCTTAAAAGAACCAGTTTCTCAGTTTAAAGAATATTTTAATAATCTAAAGAACCCTTTTCCACTGTAAAGAACCTTTTGTGGAATGAAAAGGTTCCATTGATGGTAAAGGTTCTTTGTGGAACCATTGATGCAAATAAAGAACCTTTATATTTAAGAGTGTAATAGTTAGGTTTAGGATTGGAACGTCTTAATGTAATTATGAGAACTTGGTGTTAGTCTATAGAGAACATCATACGGTAACAGGACACTGTAAAATATTTCTAGATATTTAAATATATATATTTTTAAATATTTATCAAATAAGGACACTTGTGACATTGCATGCGAATGCCTTTGGACTAAAAGTAATTTGTTTTTTGCTTCTAATAAAGTTCATGGTGATATTTAGGTTATTCCCAAATAATTTTGCATTTTTATTCAAATATATCTCTATCTATCTATCTATCTATCTATCTATCTATCTATCTATCTATCTATCTATATATCTATCTATCAGTCTATCTTTTTTCACTGTTTTGGTCACTGAGCCATTTCCCTTTTCAGGTTGTTTATCTAATTCCAGAAACGTATGTAACCTAAAACTCTCCAAAGACCTACATCTAGTTGAGCCATTGCATCAAGCTACATTCATTAAATTGCTCCCTTAAGGTCAACTTGGTGTTGGGGAAAATACAACACCTCTTTCATAATGATAAATTAGGGAGTAGAACTTTGAGTAAAAACACAATTTTTGTGGTCTCTGCTGACAGGTATGACTCATAACTCTGCATTGGTCAGAACATGATACTAGAATCACTAGCTTAAACCGCAAACCCCTGCTAATTTAACATACTGCATTGCATTTCTATAAATACTTTTTTTATTAACTTATTGCTACAAGTGCATCAATTCACACAAAAAAAATTGGTGGCAAGAAAAATATATGCGACTTTAAAAATACCTCCATTTCACCTTGACATAACACATACTCCCTGCAGAGAGGATGAGATTCTGGAGGAGAAGCTTAGTGTATGTTTAGGTAAAGCATGGCTATGGTTCTGTTTACTGGCAGCTTAGTGATGTTTGTTTATCTAAGGAGATGTTGCAGGCACTGGCATGGAAAAAGCTGTTGCATTAACGCAGAGAGGAGCAGAGCCATGGCAGTGAGCCACTTCATACAAATCTGGAAAGAACAGCATTAATTTGAGCAAAATCTGTCAAATACCAGTTTCAAAACAAATTTATTTTTGTAGGCTCATATAATGTACAGTTAGTACAGCCAGGCAAAAATTAAAAAAAAAATTAAAAAAAAAGGTCTCAGCTACATCAAGTCCCGGTGGATGAAATGCTTGGTCATTTATGCCACCAAAACTGAGAAGCAGAAGTTTCTCTCCATAATGCACATACAAACTTCTCTGACAAGTGCACGTTTTATATTCTTCTCTTTTTTTTCTGAATACTCATTTTATGATTTTTATGCCAAACTCCTGATCGCACTTCAGTTGTGCTTAAAGGTGAAGGAATTTAGCAAAAAGAAAAGTCGTTGAGTGCAAACAATCACCTTTTACTTTGATAACAAAGGCTTATTCATAGAGTTCCCAGACTGCAAGGTTCCACTGAGTCTGAACTAATAAGAACAGCTTTGACTCTGTAATAAAGTCTGAAAAAGGTCCTCAAGGCTGATGTCCCGCTAGTTCAGTCAGCTGAATAGCCATGCTCCTTTTAGGATCTAAACATTTAGTATATCTCAAGCTAATTTGTTGGGCTCCTTGTCATTCTGTTTCATGGATGTCTTGTGATCTATTTAGAACATAAATGGAGGAAAAAACAGAATATATAAAACAGGAATGATTTCAAATAGCAATTTAAAATGGCGACTTAAAAGACAGAATGCATTCTTTATTCATGGCTGCATGGTCCACTTCTGTTGGGACACACTAATGCTGATCTTTGAAATAAATCACATTAATGCTTATGAGAGGCTCTTTTTGATTTTTGCAATCCTTCTGAATAACAATATACATTTACATTTAGTCATTTAGCAGACGCTTTTATCCAAAGTGACTTACAAATGAGGACAATGGAAGCAATCAAAATCCCACATGACAGCCATTCCAGTTATCTATGAACACATTTTGAATGACTTCTTTCATTTCCTGAAGGACTGATTGAAACGGACAGGACAAATGCATATTTGGGTATAATAGATTCAACAGTTGTTTTCCAAATGAAGTTATTATGCTTATTATGCTTAAAAGCTCCATGATGAAGAGGAAAACCTCTCAATTTCAAGCTCGTCTGCCCCTGACAGACACAACACTTTGTAACTCTCCAGATAACATCATTAATGATTATAAGTGGAATGAATACTTTGTCACAGTCAAATGCTCAGCATACAAGTCACATAAAAGGGGTTTTAAACAGGACACTGAGACACACAGACAGCGTAGATATGAGATTAATGACTCAGGGAGAATGAGAGGCTGTGATTGAGGGTTCCTGCGTATCACAGACCAGTTCCGAGCGTTTTCTATGCCTATGCCTGCCTGAAGCATAAAATTATGAAACAGAATACAGGCCATAGAAACTTTCTACATGCTAGACTATATGAACCAAAACGCAGAGGTGGAAGAAAGTCTGAACGTTGATTTAAGATCAAATGTACTTTCAGATCAACACAGAAATGCGCTGTCACGTTTTATGGTCAAGGCAGTGAGAGGGGGAAAGTTGAATTGAGATTTGCCAAGTCACTACATACTGTAAATCATTTTTATTTATTTTTTTTTACATGAATTTCACGATTTAAAACAGTAATTCAGTGGTTTTGACAGGGTCACAGACAGTAGGCAAAAAACAATGCTAAATGCAATTTATTAAATGCAGGTTAAATGTGACCCTGTCTGTGAAATCCAAGCTAAAGTCTCATAGGCTACGTTCACACTGTCAATTTTTGGGATTGACAACCGCATTTTCTTTACAGGTGTGAGTCTCAAAATGTCCCGTTCACACAGCAGCTTACAGTTGTGTTTAGAATACTGTCTGTATGAACGTGCAATGGGAGTCAAGCCCGTATTCTTTAAGCTAACACTACAAGATTTGAAAGACTAGCCGAATCACTGTGTTGCTCACAATACGCAAGAAGATTTGTTCTCATCTGTCGTCGTCTTGTCATAGCTGCGCGCATACTGCACAACACAACGCTAATGAGGTGCACACACTACAAACCATTCAGTGAAGAGGTGTTCCCGACCATCAGCGAAAATACATTCTCACAAATTCTCGAGAAATTCCAGCAATTATAGGTCATAGCTTCAAGCATGGATGATCAATTGGCACTTCAATTGGCCTGTGCAGTTATTTTATCCAAAAGAAAGAAGAAACCACGACAAAAGAAAATATGGCAGTAACAATGGCTTGGAAGACGTGGACTGTCAGTACTGCAGAAAGAGTTGGAGGTAATTAAACAGTTCAATGAAACGTGGTATTATATACACAAAATATATGCATTTGTTAAATTTATTTCTAGTTAGTAATTTGATGAATTTTGGGCTTTTCGTTTCTGTTCATAAAGAAGAATGATAAGAGTATACCATCTGTACTGTGATTGGCTGGATTAGTTCCACCTTGTCATTGTGTCGCTCAGATTATGAGATCACGTGGCGATAATATCAAACGGGTTTGAAAATATCGTAGTGTCTGTGATAGCTCGAGACAGGTTCGGATCACGTTGTTGACCTGCTCATACTTAACGAGCTTCAGCAACCGCAACGAGCACCGATTTGGTCACCATCCGGGGGTTTTGTCGCAGACTGTGGAAATATGTCCACGACAGCAAAATCCAGCCAAAAATCCTGTAGTGTGAGCCTGGCTTTACCAGTAACCATAGCGACAGTGACCAAAGTAAAATCAAAGATGGCGACGTCCATAAAACTGAAAGTCTTATTACTTTCTGACACGACAAGTGTCCAATCGAGCCGTGAGTTCATCCGTCAAATCCTCATTAACTGACAGCAGCCTTTAAATTTGGGTGGAGAGCAGAGTATTTGAGTCACGCACAGAACACAAAACTGACGAGAGCGGCTCCAGTGGAAACCTGACGGAATCTAAAACATTCAGGGAAAGAAACGCCAGATCATTTTCTCGTTGCCTGTTAAGTACCTAAAACACACATGAAAACACTAACACTCGGTAAAAACCGAGTTGTGCGGCGCCAGAGCGGCTCTCTCGCGTGCTGTAGACGTGACAGAAAACTAGTTGTCCGTTCCTGATCTGCTTCACACATGCGTGGTTCGAGATGCGGTTGTGAGTCCTGAAAAATTTAGGGTCGTTGATTCGGTTTCAGAATGCGGTCTGTCACACCCGAAACGAACTATGTTGTGAATAACCCGCAATTAAGGAACACCTTACAGGAGACTGACAAAAGTAATTCCTGCTGCTGTGTGACTTGGCCTTAATCTAAATATGGGGATAAACTAGCATCAAAGTTTGATTTCAACCATAGTTTCACTATGATTTCAATCTTTGACATGGTCATGGCCTTACTCAGTCAATATTAAAAAATATAAAGGTTATATTTTCACATAATGTTCTTTACATAAAGAAGTATGAATTTATGTAGAAAAAGGTTACAAACGTAATCTCGGTTCCCTGATATACGGGAATGAGTACTGCGTCTTGCTAGACGCTATGGGAAAAAGTCATTTTTTCTCCTGAACTGAAGCCCATTGGTTCGTGCAGTAGTTTTAAAATGAACAATGGCTCTCAGGCAGCGGTGCTACACAAACTAATGCAGGGACTACAGGGACTATGGCTGAAGGGGCAATTCGTAGCAGTGGATGGGTGCACGTAGCACTGGAGACACTGCCCTGAGGGCTACATTTCTGAAACCTCTTGACGGGGTGAGAGGCACAGCCTGAAGGATGGTGCGAGATCTGTATGGGGGATTTTTAGGGGGGGCGCGTTCATCTGAGTCGAGTCGAACACTGTTCCCAGGAACGAGACTTGCTGGCTGGGAAACAGTGCGCTCTTGGCAAAGTTCACACTGAGCCCCAGGCATTTCAAGTGGCTGAGGAGAAGGGCTTGTGAGATAGTGACTCCTCCCTTGACTGGGCCAGGACAAGCCAGTTGTCGAGGTAGTTGAGAATGCGGATTCCCGTCTGTCTCAGAGGGGAAAGAGCCACATCCATGCACTTCATAAAAGTGCGGGGGGCCAGGGACAGCCCGAAGGGAAGAACCGTATATTGATAAGCCACTACTTCGAAGGCGAATGTCAAGAATGGCCTGTGATGAGGGGCAATCTGGATATGAAAGTAGGCCTCTTTCAGGTCCAGAAAAAAGAACCAGTCCTCTGGGCGGATTTTGCGAGAGGATCTGTTTCAGTGTAATCATCTTGAATGGCCGTCTCATGAGGGTGCGATTCAGACGTCCGAGATTGAGGATGGGCCATAGGACGGCAACCTTTTGGGGACAAGGAAGTAACGGCTGTGTAGACACCGACGCTCTGGGCCGGAGGAACACCTCTATGGCTTCTTTTCCCAGCGATTTTTTACTTCGGTGCGCAGGACGTGTGCGTCATTGCTCTAACCGAAGTGGGGACCACTCCGCTGAACTGCATGGGTCTTGCGTGAAGTGGAAGAACGTGCATAACCTCGCTTTATTATTCCCAAAACCCAAACTGACACTCCGGGGATGGCCTGCCAGGCCTCGACCAGTGTGACAAGAGGTTGGATTGGTTCGGGAGGCGGGTCGCCTTGTGGGGACGCGCGGGACTCGGTAATAGAAGAGGAATTTGGCTTTAATTGTTTGTTTGTTTTATTCTCGAGAAAAACAAGGGACAGGTTGGGCCAGTATTCACAATGGAGGTTCGCCAACAAACACTGCCATCGGCACCCGGAATTGAACGGGGTGCTTGGAGGCATTACAGAGGCCGTTTGGGGGCGCTAGACTCAATGCTCTCGTAGCGAGAGCAGTCAGCCCCCGTGGTCGTGGCCCAGACGCATCTAGAATCTGAAGTGGTCAGTGATAATCATTAGTGACAGCATTTTCTTTCAATCCACCTAAAAAGATCAAAACCGCTCATTTAGAAGAGGGGTACTGATGATCTTTGTGTAAACACACAGGCAGATCAAAAGTGCCCCGCACATTCTCTCAAATTCAGACGGCGTGGGTGTGGCCCGGGCGAGCGGCACACTCAACTCAAAGCTGTCAGCGATATGAAGTCATTGGTGACAGCCGATCTGCTTTGAAGGATTGAGCTACTCTACGAAAGCGAGAGGCGCTGATCCTCACGTGCAAAACACGCTGGCTGATCAAAGAGCTGCATGGAGTGTGAATCACACGGGAGCTGTGCCGGCAATAAAAAAACACTCAAGCCCGATCGATCAACCCGCGCATTCGCTGTTTCTTTCTCCGATGTAACTGGGAGGGGAGAAACGCGAGAGCAGGGACAGACTCATGCTTCAATAGTGAAAGCAGCCTCTGTGACACACACACAAATGTGAAGCTGCGCCGCTCAATGTAATGAGGGGTGCTGATCCTCGCGTGTAACACACACACACACACACACTTGCGGATCAAGTGAGGCATGCGGGATGTGTGTCAGCGTAAGATCACTCAAGCCTGATCGCTCAAACCGCAAATTCGCCGTTTCTTCCTCCGAGGTAACTGGGAGGGGAAGAAACATAAGAGCAGGTGGGGACCAGCGAGTGAAGCAGGAACAGACTGGGGCTTTCGAATGAAAGCAGCCTGTCCTAGCGCAGCTTCAGCGCCGCACACACAATGCGAAGCTGTCAGCAATAGAGAGGTGTAACGAGTGGCGCTGATTCTCACATGTAAAACACACGGTGTGCGAACGCTCAACGGTTGCTCAGACCCGTGGCTCTGCTGTTTCCATCGCCGAGCTTTGATGAGAGAGGAGAAACGAGAGAGCGGGTCTGCCGTCGTTAAGAAGGCGGGGCGCGAGTGGAGAGGGGTGAAACTCATGCTCTCAGCGATAGCATTCCGTCTCAGTTAGTTGCAGTCTCTGCATGGGGGCTGCCCAGACAGGCGATGCACTCACTACTCCTCTGCATCATGCAGGGCTCCCTGCACAAGCCACACTCGCAGCGCGACATCTGCAACAATGTAGCCAGAAAATTTGCTCTTTTAAGAACTTACCTCTTAGAAATGAGCTCTTTTAGGCTCACCAGATGGCGGCAGGGGAATTAGCTGGGATTTCTGCTGCTACGACGCTGAAGGCGGAGGGAGGAGCGGCGAATCAGCCAAGCAGAGAGGTCGCTGGTCCAGTTTAATCCACGGCGAGGCGTGTCAACAGCGAGCAGGCTCTTCAGTCAGCGGAGATCGCGAAGAACGTTGTCACTGATGAAGGAGAAGAAATCTGAATCCTATGGTGAATCGGGCGCTTATATAGCCAGATGATTCCACCACAGATGATTCCGCCACAGATGATTCCACGGCCATAGGCAATGGCCGTGCAGTTTCACTGTCAATTGAAAAGGCTCAGTCAGGAGAAAAAATGACTTTTTCCCAAAGCATCTAGCACGACGCAGTATGAGTGTAGTATCGATAGGGAACAGTAACAGTAAATCACAGACTTTCTTTTTTTTTTAGAAAACACTCTGAACTGGCAAAACCACTGAGTCACACAACATAACATTTTTTTTGAAAGACACCTGATACACTCTTAAGTAAAATTCTTTTAAATAGTATTACCAAATTTGGGTTCTTTGGCTTGTAAGAATAGCCAACCATTTTTATAAATTCGAGAAAGAGCCATTCTTTGAAAGTGCTATATAAGACCTTCATTTATAAATATCCTTTTGAATAATATTTTCGTTTAAATTATCTTTAGTATATTTATATAATTATATTAATATTATTTTAGATATATTATTTATTAATATTGTTTTTTACCCCTCTATCCGCCTGTTCTTATTGTGTAACCTCTATGAGGTTTTTACATTAAAAAAACATATTGTGTCAATCAGGTACAATTTCACAATTACTTATAAAATTGTAGCAAAAATGACAACGCTTCAACAACAGTTGTTAGCTGATTACTTTAATATGAATAAATACATAAAAAAGTACAAAACAGAAACAGAAAATAGATGTAATGAAGTCCAGTGAAATATCTTAATCCTCTATGATGCCGTTAAGTCCATCATGTGTGTATCTTGAATGCAGCTTCTCTGCAGATCATCTCTAAAATACATAATTGACCATATGCACAGAGCGCTATTTAGAACTCCCGGATAAAGATAAGCCAGCTCATAATCTTCCAGTGAAGCTCATTTTATATATGTGAGACTCTCACAGAAACCTCTCCTGCCTCATTCTTATCAGAAACGGAGAAACAAAATAATTGCAACACCATAAATAATGATAGCGGAATTAACATACTGTTTTACAGGGGCGTAGATTACGCGGGGGACATGTCCCCCCCCCCACACACACACTTTTTATAAAAAGTAAATTCACACTTTTTTATTGGAGAGTTGTGTTCACGACATGTTGAGGTTTTAATGGAGCGATGTATATAAATGCAGAATGATTTAAAATTAAAAAGAGAAGATAGTCTATACATGACGTTTACGCTTGTCACGTCATGACACGCCCTAGCTCGCATCCGCGGTCCCGCGCTGTATCCAACATTCATAGAGCTCGCGATGAGTTCAAAGCAGCAAAAAACTCTTCACTCCTTTTTTACGAAAAAGTCAAGCAGCGTAAGTTGGCATGTGGTATCCGAATTGTGTTGCACACTGTTGAGTAACTCTGCCTATTGCTCTTGTTGAATAATTAGCTAGTTTTGATGGAAATTATAAGGGAAAAATAGATGCTTGGACAAACGTTCACTTATCTTCTGTGTATTTTTCGTAACTCTTTTATAACGACTTTTATTTGAACAACTATGTTATCAAAACCCTTCAAATAAGAATAAAGACAATGTTGAACTGAGATTTTACAGCGTTTACAGCATGTTTAACTCTGCCAATTCTGCATAATATAATTCAATCAAGTATGCATGCACTGACGATCTGATATAGGAACGATATTCATTTATGGGGTGCTCTTTCATTATTGCACTAATTTTACGTTTTTATGTGTTGTCAAGAATGAGCAAGAAACAGACAGCCTAGGTTTGTCAGGGCAGAATCAGGATGTAACACAAGAAAAATAAACTTCACAGGCGAGAACAGATAGAGTGGCTTTTAACACCTGGCTTCTATTGCATTGGTGTTGTTTTTACATTGTATAAAATCTATAAATGCACAAGTGTTTGTAGGATTATATATGGACCAATCATAAAAAATGTAATTAGTAAAATATAGAAAAAATATGTAACACATTAGTATGATGAACAACTTCTCAGCTATCATTTAGGTACTTATTAGCTTGCATATTGGCTGTTTATTAGTACTAAAAAGCACATATTCATTCCGTTTCTTCAGGACCATATCCTGCATCCCATAATCCTACCTAATACCTAAACTTAACAACTACAATGACTACCTTAAAAGTTATTAATAAGCAGTAAATTAAGAGTTTGAGGCGAAAGTCATAGTTAATAGTTCATATGTGTTCCCCATACTAAAGTGTTAAAAAATAATTTAGGATACAAATTATTGGTTGGTAGACAGAACAGGGGGCATCTGGCATAGGGTTGGCTACTGTAGAAGTATGCAGGTCTTCTGTAACTGTATTAAAACCCCACCAGCCAGATCCTAAGACTATTGTGTGCCAGGTGCATGGACTGTAGAATAGAACATAAAGTAGTATGTGAATGTGCAAGTATCCATTACTGTGTGCAATGTACTGTACATACAACATACACAAAATACAATTTGAAATATGTAAACAATATACTCTCAGTACCCTTATAAGGACATCTTTGTACTTTATACTCGAAAAGGTGCACATTAGTACCTTAGAGTACCAATAGGCCCTTTCGCACCGCTTTAGTTCCAGAACTAAATGTACGGTACTAAAGTACTGGGACGATTTTGCGCGAACTATTTCCCAGTAACATTTAAAGGGTTGCATTCGCACCGAAAGTGTGTACTAGGAAATGACATAAGCCGGTCGACAGCGACGTCATATGTGCGCGGCGTTCAACAACAGAAACAAAGAAGAAAAACATTAACAACAGGAGGATGGAGGAACGCAGTGATCGGAGCTGTTTTTGTTGCGTCTCGCGGGTTTCACAATAATGAACATGAAATGTTGACGTATAGGCCACGTAAAGCGATTGAAAGAATGGGAAGGAGGACTAAGAATCTCCAACAACAACCGGAGGTGCTACATTTGCTACAAGTGCCTGCAATTCAGCGTCCGTCCATCTATCGCTGTTCTCCATACTTGAGAAATAAATTGACACAATGTTTACAGCATGTTTACACAGCGTTTTAAATCATGGAGGGTGAGGGCGTTTTCATACGCGTTTGGGGCCAAACAAAAAACAATTTTCCAAAAAAATAAATGTCTACTTATGTCACGATTAGTACCAGTTGTGTTGGTTAGACCCTGCTCCGGAGTAGGAGCTAATTTGGTTCTCGAAAAAGGCAGTCCGGTACTAAAATCGCTCCCAGTTCCAGCGGTGCGAACACACCGAAAAGTGGGTAGTTCCACAGTTAGTTCTGGTACTATGAAAAGGTTCCTGCGGTGCGAAAGGCCCTATTATGTACCTTAATGTACAACTATGAAACTTTTTGGGGTAAATAAGGTACAAATATGTCCTTTTAAGGGTGCTGTCCCAGTGACAGGCTGTGTATTTCTTTCTTTCTTTCTTTCTTTCTTTCTTTCTTTCTTTCTCTCTCTCTCTCTTTCTCTCTTTCTTTCTATCTTTCTTTCTCTTTGTTTCTTTCTCTCTTTCTTCTGTTTTATAATCACATATAATAATATAAGCATAAAGCATATAAAGCAAAAAAGGTATGATTAAAAATAAAACCTGTCAATTAGACAAGGGAAAAAACAGGTATAACACTAGACATTCCATCCCCCCCACTTTTGAAATGGTGGCTACGCCCCTGCTGTTTTATGTTATTAAAGAACGTATATGCAGAGTCTGGTAATCCCAGAAAAGTAGGCTGCCCAGACACGTAACTGTACATTTAAATGCTGACAAATAAACACTATCGTAACTGTTTAGGCAGTTAGTCTAATCTCTTAAATGACATCATAATGGTATTCTCGAGAATCAATATCTTACCTTCATAGCCATGAATACATTTTTAAAATCTTATAACATTTTAAAGCCTTTATTATTTCTCATCAGTAAAATTCACTTTATTAAAGGTTCACTTTTCATTCATGTTTTAGGGTTCTCCTTATTTTAATATCTTAGACATTCATCAATTAGTGATGAAAAAAATGGCCGCGCTGGTGGAAACAACACGAGCCCGTGCTGCCGTGACTGTCAAGAGCGGCTCGAAGGTGTTTAGTGTCCTGCAGCAGCAGCAGCGAGCGTGCCGTCAGCGCAGCTGAAGAGTTCTGCGTTCAAATGCACGCAATAGGCTTAAGCTTGCCACAAAGCACCGGCAAAAGTTTCGTTAAGTAGTAATTTAAAGCTTTCTATAGATATATTTATCATGTCTGTGAGGCATGTATTCGCTGAGTTTCGGTTCATTTTTGTGAAGCGCTCCTTTTCAAGACCGAAACGGCAGTATAAAAGCACAACGTTTTGTTGATATTGTGAGTGCACACAAAAAAATAAACACTTTGCAGTTCCGAATCATGTATTACTCTTTATGAGCAAAAATAACGCATAGGCTATTTAAAGTTGTTTCCACTGAAAAAAAAATGCAAGTGATCTCGCTGGCGACTTCATGTCCTTCAAAGCGCGCTTCAGCTTCCACTCTCAGCACAAACTATTGGATATGCATCTAACAGCGCACATTTATCTAGGTTTAACATTTAAACATTGTTATTTGAACTGTTTTATATCTATAGATTTCATGCTATGGTAGGCCTATATGACCTATAACAGGCTATGATCAGCTCACTGTCTGCCGCTGGCCGCTTGGTCGTTACTTTAAAAAACAAAAACGTATTTAACGAACAAAAGATGCTCCAAACGTTTTCCTAAATTAACTTAATAAAAAACGAAACGAAATATAGCCTAATCACTTTGCCCTTGGGCTGATTGGCTGCAGCTACCATTTCAACATTTTTTCATGTCTTGCTTTTTGATTTATAATAAAAAAACGATTACAACAAATTTTAGTACTTTATCGCACTGAATCTAAAGTTGAAGAAGACACAAAGTCACTTGTATTTTAAAAAAGTTATAATAAGGCCAGACACAAGCCTATAATGCGAATTATTTAACATACCTACATAGGAACAAATTAATAAGTATAGAATTAAATAGTGCATTAAATATTGAAATGTTTAAATTTACTAATTTAAAACTATACGTTGAAGTTTAGCCAACACAGACTTGTTGCTGCTGTTTTGTTTGTCTGAATTTAGTCTGAATCACTTAATGCACAGCTCTATTTTGACGTGCTGGTCAGATGATTCATTCTGCTGCCATTGTCAATCATAGCAATGACTCGCGGCATGATTTAATGGATTCACTCGCGTAAATTTAACATTCTTGTTTGTCATTCCTGTCATTCCTGAAACGGTATATGTGGACATTTGGTTCTCTTAGACAAACAAAACTTTTCTTCAAATTGTGAATGGATTATGTAGAGAAACCGAGCAAAGGGCGCTCCCTTAAGGCACAGTACAGTTAACCGGAAATGACTGAGCTGGCTTATCTAAAACCAGGAAGTAATCGTGCATATGGTCAATCGAGTTTAGATTTACAGTGTGTCTGTTGCATTTGTTTATGATGTTCATGAAGGCCAAAAGTAGCAAAAATGGACAGTATTAGTAATCTTTTTTATGTCTGTTACTTAGTTGTTGAGAGAAGTATCCTTAACAGAACAGAGCTGGTCACACTTACATATTCTGTTAAACTAGTAGCTAAAATTTGAAAGGTAAAATGTATAGACATTTGAGAAAGAATTCATTTAGCATTTGAGAGTATGTTGACAGTCAGTGTAGTTCAAATCAGTAATGAGGTTCTTTGCCAGTTACAGATTTGAAAAATGAGAAAAAAGGCAGGAATTAATAAATTAATAAAGAACCCTGATCTCTAGCACAAAGCAGCATTTAAGCATAACAGTGTTCTTCAGGTTGATATGGTGCTAAATAGAACTGTTAATACATGAAATTAACTTTTCAAGAACCATCTTTTTTAGAGTGAGATTAAAACTTTAACATTGTAATGTTTTAATGTTTAAAGTTCACATTGTTATAGTTCATCACATTAACAATTTCCACAACCAGAACATACTGTTACTGTTTCTTGACATTTGAGTGTTACTACATCATGGTTTTGCGAGCTTCTCTCTTAACTCATGTTGCATCGTTTCACACCACATTGCTTGTCAAACGCTAAACTCATTCCCGGCACGTCAGACGTCAGTGGCCCCGTGTCCTAACGGCCTGTATGCTCAGAGACAGAGCCAGAGAGCTGAGACTGAAGAGGAGACACATTCATCAATAAGCCATTAGCAAGCCTGCAGTGAGCATCTGCAGCTGAAAGCTCCTTCTTACAGCCTCATTCACTGTCTATCCATTGATCCTAGCATGTGTTAACTGAACAGAAACATGGCCGCGACATCAGTGACACCGTCACTGAGCCACTGACCTGGTGATTGGCCGTAAGGGAGGGCCATGAAAACTAGGAGGAATAATGATAATGATCTGATGCTTTATGAGACATAAATAATTTGTGAATTAAAGTATTAGTATAGTAAAATACAGATAAGAATAGTAATGCAACTGAACATCAGTTTTTTCCCCAAAATGTGATATATTTATCGAAGCTAGGTTATTTGGAAATAAAAAAAATATATATATATATATATATTATATATTATACACACACACACATATATATATATATATATATTATATATTATATATATCTTATTTTTTTTGTTTTTTGTTGGGGTGTTTTTTTATCCATGTTTTTCTCTGTTTATATTTTTACAGTATATCTAATCAACATACAATATAATACTATTATTCTGACTATTCTCTGCCAAATCTTTAATCTTTTAAACAAACTTTTGTGGTTTAAACTCTTTTTGTTGACATTATGGTATGACAAATCAAGTGGACCAGGCAATCCATGAGCGGGACACAAGGATGGTATATAATTTTAAAAAAACATCATCCAGAGGGGATAACTACGAGGCCGCCAACTTGAAAGAATATGGCATCATAAAGGTGTTCACAACACCGCACACAAATAGGAGACCAGCAGCATGAACCCACATAACCCTTCTAGAAATTCTTTGAACACTTTAGTGTTTTATCTGTGGGGGATGACGTTCAGGCTTAAAAGATAATTTAAAAGTTAAATTTTACACATATAATTAGACCTAATTAACTAGGATGGGGAATTACAAAAGATGTTGGAGGTCTAAAACACACACCAATTATGATGACATTTCTCTCCTATCACAGAGAGTGAATTAATTATCATGCTCTTGACTTACCTCTCCGAAACACACCAACCGCAGAACAAAGGGAATTTTTTATCAGGCACATTTTATATATATATATATATTATTATTTTTTTCCCTATTGAATGTTTTCTGCAGTCTCTTATCATTCTTGTCACTCACCATGCCTTTCCTCAAATGACATTTGGGAGTTTGTGCAGCCAGAATACAAGCTCTTAAAGATCTGTCCATCTCTGTGGCACAATCACTCTCACACCTCAGTTCAGTTTATAATATCAGATGAATTAATTTTAACACCAATTCCTAGCTGCTACTAAATCCATGTTTGGATAGACCAGCTTGCATAGTTTGACTGTTTGTTTCAAGTCACCCATATTAATAACCTGACTATAAACTCAAACAAATAAAGTTTCATAAACAATTAAGTTAGCATTTTGTTCAGTTTGAGTTAATTGAAAATGGATGAAAATTCTGTCATCATTTACTCACCTTCATGTCATTCCAAATTTCTCCTATGGAATACAAAATGTTAATTTTAGACATGAATATAAATTGACACACTGCACTAGTTCTATATGATGGAAATTTCTTCCTATTGTAACTCCTCTTAATTCCTTTTCCTCACCCACACATTGGGTCACACATCTCAGGGGTCTCTAGTTTCTGTGATGCCCAGATCTGCCCCCAGCCTGCCATCAACCCCACAACTGTGCCCTGTCTGGAATCTCAGGTCTTAAGCAATGCTAGCCATACATTGTATCTGTCATACATATCTGTATCCCTATTACTGTAGATTGCATGAATTCCTATATTCTAAATGATTGTCATTATATTTAATTGAACAACAAATTAGTCAATATTAGCCACAATATAAAGGTCGCTACAGCAATGCATTGCCTAATAACACTGCTCTGAAATTCCAAGCACTGGCCACTTTTGTGTGTGGCGGAAAATAGCATTTTTTTTGCCCTTTACATTAGTCTACTCCTCAAAAAAAAAGACATATTTTCATGTTTATTTAAGCACAAACCATACAGATTGCATTTCCTCAAAGGTTGATTGTGGATCCTTGTGAAGTCCAACTCTTTTTTCAAGGTTTTTTTTTTGTTTGTTTTTTGAAGCCAGAGTTGCAAGTAGTGCTCTTTGTTTTGATGTTGAGCTGCAGACTGAAATTATAAAAAAAAAAAAAAAGAGAGGGAGAGATCTAGAGATAGAAATAGGGGTGTTAGATAAACAACTATAGTCCTTTTACACTGTGATAAAAAAAGACTTAGAGTACAGTCAGTGTGATGGACATTTTGCGTGTTCTCAAAGGCTAAATGAAGAAGGATGAACGACCAGCAATTTTATGCTCACAGAATTAGACTTGAGCTTCAGGCCCATCTACAGTCATTATCGATGAACCATTTATAATAGTGAAGGTGTTGTCAGCTGGACAGGTTAGATTTGCTGAGATTGTATTTCCTCCCGCAGCACAAAAGCATAAACTCCTGCATTTACAGAAAGGTAATTCTATAATGATTCACCATTTTGCTGTATCCTATAATGGGAGATGTTATAGGCTATCAGATTGGCAGAGTATTCCAAGTCGATCATAATTAGAAATCATACACTTCACCATTCATCCCAAGGGACAAAGAATCACATGCACATGCTTTGATATCGCCTGAAAGAGAAATCCGGCTTTATTTCTTTGTACTGAATACAAGGGTCTGTGTCTCTAAAATGCCACAGAATTAACCCACATGTGTTCAAATGCCAGATAAATCCAGCATTTTCTGTAAAATAACACAGCAATCCAATGTTCACCCTGATGTACCACAGAACAAGCCGTTTATCTCTCTTAAGGTCATATTCAATACATGCACAGTAACAATGCTCCATTGTGCAGGCACAGCTAAATTACTTTTATTGTTGTAAATATTTCTAAGCTTTCAAAAGCAAAATTCAAAATTTGAGGGCAAAGAAGATTTATTTCTTATTTTTAAAAGAATTTGTGTACTATGATGCATTAAATTGATGACAGTAGAGTGACAGTAAGTACTACTTTTACATTGTTACAACACTCAAGTTTTTTTTTTGCCCCAAATCAGCATATTAGAGTGATTTTTGAAGGATCATGTGACCTTTAAGACTGGAAAAGAGTTGCTGAAAGTTCAGCTTTGTAATCACAGGAATAAATCAAATTTGAAGACATATTAAAATAGAAAGCATTTAGTTTAAATTGTAATAATATTTCACAATATTACCGTTTTTACTGTATTTTTCATCAAATAAATACAACCTTGATGAGCATAAGAGACTGAACATAAAAAAATCTAACCATCCCCAAACTTTTGAAGGGTATTGTAGGCCTATATGTATAAAATATTTTCGCAAAATAACTTACAATGTGCTACAACAGTGACCTTATCCTGATGCCGTATATTAGAAATAATCCCTTATATTAGTAGAGCTAGCGCAGTGATTCATTTCATGAGCCCTCCACCCAAAAACACAACATTTTGAGTCTTAGGGTTATATGGAGGACAGAGACTCTTTGCCATTTATTCCACTAGGAGCTTACAGTGGATATCCACAGATTTTCTTCTTTTGGTTAGTGTTTGTTATAAAAACAAGCCACACTTATCAAAACCTCAAGTAGTTACGCTCACAGACTGCAACAATAAGAGTATAACCAGAGGAAAACTTCAGTTAGACATTTTATAAGCAAAAACTAGACACAGTGAACTTTTTCTTATCTACAATAACTATTACTTCATAAATATTGTCTATGAATTCGTATTTATCTTCTTTTCATTTGTTTTTCAGAGAAGTTTGAGCCTCCAGCATGTGCTGTTTTGAAGATAACATGGCGCACAGCTATCGACACAAGCATGGCAGCCCTTTATTCTGAAAATGGTTTTGTTCTTCTTTCATGCCTACATAATGACGATTTGCTTTAATAGGGCACATGAGTGGTTGTCCAGTGATCTCCTTAAGTTCATATCTCCACATGTTCCTGGACAACGTGATCCTGTCCTACTCAACCGCCATGTCCATCAACCATAGGATCTTTTGATCCCTGTGATGTGTAATTAACGCAGAACCAGATGTCGCCATCTTTAATACATGGCATTATTAAGAAGGATTTACTAAATTGGGGGTGTCAGCAAGATGCTTCCAGAGACCCAAACTAATTTCTTTGCATAGGCTGATGAAGCTAAAAATGTCTCCCTCTGTCCATCTGTTGTTGAGGGTCACAGCCTAGTCTTCTCTACCATTGCTAATGCTCTTAATTTTCGCCCAGCAATGCCTTTTCACTATATTCACAGAGAGTTTAAAGGGCCGGAGGTCCCATAAGCCCGCAGCAGGAGGCAAATCAGCCTGAAACCTCATCAATTAGAGATGCATAGGAATGGAAAAACAGCCCCTGGAAGATGCGGCGGGAGGGCTGTAAGCATTTCTTACTAAGAATGTCAGTCTTTTTGATGGAAATTCAAAGAGAGTACCAAGGTTATGATCTGTGGTCAAACTGGTTTTAGAGGATTTGGATGGTGGAAATACTTATTTGCTACTCACTGTCAAGCAACTTCATCTGAGATTTAGACATCTGCTTCAAGTGTGTGGAAAGTTAAAGGAACGGTCAATCCAAAATATCAAAATTCATTGATCATTTGCTCACCTTAATGTCATTCAGAATATTTACACTGTTACTGTTTAACTGAACACAATTTTCAAGTATCTTCATGCAGCCTAGTTATTGTCCATATGACAGCCACATCTATTCAGCTCCTAAAAAGACCAAAAAATACAATTGAAGTATCATAAAAGTAGTCCACATGTGTTATATTCAGTCTTATTGTGCAACTGGCGTGACTTTACAATAATATGTGACCCTGGACCAAAAAAAACAGTCATAAGTACTCTCTTAAAAATAAAGGATCCAAAAGGGTGTTTTTGCAGTGATGCCATAGAAGAACCATTTTTGGTTCCCCAGAGAACCTTTCAGTGCACAATTCCTAAAAGAACCAGTTTGAAGAACATTTTAAAAATCTAAAGACAAAGTCAAAATGATCGATTTTTCTTTTATGCCAAAAATCAATCTACAAACCCGATTCCAAAAAAGTTGGGACACTGTACAAATTGTTAATAAAAACAGAATGCAATGATGTGGAAGTTTCAAATTTCAATATTTTATTCAGAATACAACATAGATGACATATCAAATGTTTAAACTGAGAAAATGTATCATTTTAAGGGAAAAATAAGTTGATTTTAAATTTCATGGCATCAACACATCTAAAAAAAGTTGGGACAAGGCCATGTTCACCACTGTGTGGCATCCCCTCTTCTTTTTATAACAGTCTGCAAACGTCTGGGGACTGAGGAGAAGTTTAGGAATAGGAATGTTGTCCCATTCTTGTCTAATACAGGCTTCTAGTTGCTCAACTGTCTTAGGTCTTCTTTGTCGCATCTTCCTCTTTATGATGCGCCAAATGTTTTCTATGGGTGAAAGATCTGGACTGCAGGCTGGCCATATCAGTACCCGGATCCTTCTATGCAGCCATGATGTTGTAACTGATGCAATATGTGGTCTGGCATTGTCATGTTGGAAAATGCAAGGTCTTCACTGAAAGAGACTACGTCTGGATGGGAGCATATGTTGTTATAGAACTTGGATATACCTTTCAGCATTGATGGTACCTTTCCAGATGTGTAAGCTGCCCATGCCACACGCACTCATGCAACCCCATACCATCAGAGATGCAGGCTTCTGAACTGAGCGCTGATAACAACTTGGGTTGTCCTTGTCCTCTTTAGTCCGGATGACATGGCGTCCCAGTTTTCCAAAAAGAACTTCAAATTTAGATTCGTCTGACCACAGAACAGTTTTACACTTTGCCACAATTCATTTTAAATGAGCCTTGGCCCAGAGAAAAACGCCTGCGCTTCTGGATCATGTTTAGATATGGCTTCTTTTTGACCTATAGAGTTTAAGCCGGCAACAGCGAATGGCACGGTGTATTGTGTTCACCGACAATGTTTTCTGAAAGTATTCCTGAGCCCATGTTGTGATACAGTAGCATTCCTGTATGTGATGCAGTGCCGTCTAAGGGCCCGAAGATCACGGGCATCCAGTATGGTTTTCCGGCCTTGACCCTTACGCACAGAGATTGTTCCAGATTCTCTGAATCTTTGGATGATATTATGCACTGTAGATGATGATAACTTCAAACTCTTTGCAATTTTTTCTCTGAGAAACTCCTTTCTGATATTGCTACACTATTTTTTGCCGCAGCATTGGGGAAATTGGTGATCCTCTGCCCATCTTGAATACTGAGAGACACTGCCACTCTGAGAGGATCTTTTTATACACAATCATGTTGCCAATTGACCTAATAAGTTGCAAATTGGTCCTCCAGCTGTTCCTTATATGTACATTGTAAATTATTCCATTCATTTTTTACTCACAATTTGTACAGTGTCCCAACTTTTTTGGAATTGGGTTTGTAAGTAAAGATTATGTTCAGTTAAGATATTTTGTAAATTCGACTTATTCTCAATATTTGAGTTTTGCACACTCAGATTCCAGATTTTCAACAGAATAGTTGTATCTCGGCCAAATATTGCCCTATCCCAACAAATCATACATCAATGAGAAGTTTATTTATTCAGCTTTCATATGATTTATAAATCTCAATTAAAAAAAATTTGAAAAACTGATTCAAAAATTCAGAAATGTTTAGAACTTAACAAAACACTTTTCAGCCATCACTATTTAAACTATTTATTATTTACTTTGGATTAAAATTTCATAAGTAAGATTCATACGTGGTCTACTCGTTGTCCATCTAGATTTCTCAACACAGCTGTAAAATCAACGGCAAACATGAGCTCTTTCCATCAAGACATCACCATACGCTATCATTCACATTACAGCTGGAGCACTTAATGTCCACATTGCAACCCCCCCATCTGTTAGAGCTGCATTTTCTGTCCATATTTTCCCCCTTTTTTTCTTGTTTGGATAAAGAGGAAAAACAGCATTTTATAGCTTTTTCATTTATGTTCACAGGACTGGGGGAAAAAATTCAGCAGAACTGAACACCCGTGAGTTGCCATGATCAAGGATGGCAGACTTCTTGCAACACTTCACAGTCCAAAGTTGCACTGGAAATAGAAGGCCATCCAGGGACTTACATACTGTTTTCACCTACTATATAATAGGGAAGTATATGATTTCAGATGCAGCCTCTGTATACGCCTGGAAGCAAGCAAGTGCAGTTAAGACATGAATAGCTTTCTCCAGGTCTTATAGACCACTTGGTTCTCAAGTATATCATCAACAAACACAATTGACATTTACCCAGATGCCCTGAAGAGAATATGGGGTTGGAACAAAATGAGAGTGTGTAAATAATGACATAATTTTCACTGTTCAATTGAAACTATTTATTTAAAAGTTGGGGTTTCTCACGTCATGACAACAGATGTAAACAATTTTTATACATTAAACCGCAAAAGCCTAAAAGAGTCTTTTTCAATACACCAGCTTCAAGAGTTATATAAGCAGAGGGCAATCTGTAATAGAGGTCAGACTGTCTGGTTTATGGCTAGTTTGTGCTAAAGATTGCAGTGACATGCCAGGGGCAGTGTTGCAGGCCCAGCACCTTTCCTGTTCTCCTCTGAAACCCTGCTGTGTTCAACCTTTCACAGGTCATCGACTGCTGCTGTTAATTGTTTATTATCCTTGATGTTTTGAAGTACTAGCTCGGTCCTGATTGATGGCTGTCTCATCTACAGACTCATAAAAAGATGCAGAAAATGGGAGAATGGCAGAGAGGTTGTGGAACTGTTTGAGCAAAGACAGCTTGACTACAGCAGAGTAAAAAGAAAAGTGATGTTTTTGGATTTGAAGGAACTGGGTTTGATGTATTTTGTGAAAAGCCCCTTTAAAGGTCTGTAAATGTCAAAATAGCAGAGCTAAAGCCAACGTGGCCAGTTTTTAATGTTAAAATATTCTATAAACACATCCGCACTGAAATCCAAAGGCACTGATTTATTTTGCCTGTAGGAGCCACAAAACATCAAACTTTGCATTTTATTCATTTTTGTGCCTTTTGAATTTGGTTCTGTTCTTTGTTCTGCACTGATAATGAATGGATGCTGTTTGAATTCAGCAAATTAAACAAGTTCAGATGTCAACCTGTGAAAGGAATCACTATTTCGATCTGGGTGACCTTCATATCTGTGGGTTCTGTTCTTGGGCTCTGGCACAGGTGACCTTTCATCCTCCTGGCTGTATTCACATACTGTAGTTAACTTATCTCATGCATACAGACCAATAGTGTAGGGCTTCTCCACTACCCCTAGTTTAAAAAGATTGACAATTTGCATGTCATCATTGAAAAGGAAAGAGATACAGTGTGCAGAGGTGTGATGGAAAAATACTAGAATCTCTCTGCCATCCCTCTGAAATAAATACTGCTTCTCTGACTGAGAACAGGCATGTCCACTTATTCTTATGATCCAGTTCTTTTCAGTGAATCAAAAACATACAGTGTGGCCTGTGCAGTCTGATTCCCAAACAGTTATTTTTAATGAACACACAGCCCACCAGTAATCTATATATTATAGATCAGAGTGGTGCACCAGTGTCTCAGTCTCATTCAGTGATTCTTAAGAGCCTGTTTATTTAGCGAATCAAAAGCATATAGCAAACCAGTGTAGTCTGATTCCCAAATGAAAGTCTCTTATGAGCAGGTTTGTTTTAGTGAATCAGAAACATATACTGAACCAGTGTTGTCTGATTCTTGAACAAAAGAGCCAATGTATCCACGACTCTTATGAGCTGGTTCATTTTAGTGAATTAAATTGAACAACAAATAGAGTCCCAAATGAAAGACACTTATGAGACGCTTCTTTTTAATGAATAAAAAACACTGTGACCATTAATAGCTCGCATCACGAACTATGGCTGCATGCACTATGGTAAAGTACTAAAGCATCATAGACATAAGAGTAGCCTAAGACTTTCTGTAAAGCTGCTCTGAACACTCTAAAAAATGCTGGGCTAAATACAACCCAGTGATGGGTAAAATATGGACAAACCCAGCAATTGGGTTGTTTTGACCCAGCGGTTGGGTTACTACCCAGAAGGTTGGGTTAAACATTTAACCAAAAAACAAACAACCATTGGGTCAAAACAACCCAATTGCTGGGTTTGTCCATATTTCACCCAGCGCTGGGTTGTATTTAACCCAGCATTTTGCAGTGTGAAAAATGCTATACAAATAAATTTGACTTCACTTCACTTGACTCTTATGGACTACAGTGCATATTTTTAGTGAATCAGATTTAAATGCGCATTCCTGAATTAATGATTTTACGAGTCGAGTCCAGTTTAGCCTGATTTCTAAATAAATTATTTTAAAAGTTTTAATTTAAATAGTTCTTTTAATAGTTCAAAAGGATGGTTTGAATCAATCTGAACATTACATAACCAATAAGAGCGTTTAATGAACAAATTATTATTTTCAGTGATGTCCGTAGCAAAATGAAGCAAGGTTTGTATCATTCATTACTGATGAATCGTCCATTTGACAACATGTTGTTAAAGATACACATTTGCTAGACAGGTTTTAGTGTTTTTCTCTTTAAAAACAATGAACTGAAGCAATGCGTGTCTAATGAAGGGTGGTTAGGGCACCTCTGCGGTAAACACAAAGTTCTGTTGGGAAATACCGCCATTTTTTCAAGTAGGGGAAACTGTAGAAACTCACCCATGGCTGTCTGAAACAGTCTGCATTAAAATGGCTTTTAAGAGTTACACGGAAGAGCAGAATTTGATTAATGTAAACTGTAGACTGAAAACTTCAGACTAGAGATTTTCCACAAAGAGTGCATCTATCTTTAGGCAAGGCAAGGCAAGGCAAGTTTATTTGTATAGCACATTTCATACACAATGGTAATTCAAAGTGCTTTACATAAAATAAAATAAAAACAATAATCACAACAATAAAACAAGGAATTTAAAAACTTTGAAAATTATTTAAAAAAAATATATATTTTAGGGCATCAGTCATTCTTAAAGAGGCAATGCAATGTGCGTATGAGTTAGCGTATTTATTCTCCCTACAATCTGGCACGTACGCTTCCAGACAATGATTTATGACAGTCATCAATCTCTTCCCGACACACTTTTACGTTTTGACATGACAGAAATAAGGTGTTATTATTGATGCTATACGCTGGCCGCAGAGGGCAAAAAAGTGAGTGTGGAGAATCAAGATTTCCCCATCTGGCTTTACACTCCTCCTGCCCAGGCACAAGAACAAGTTACCCCAGGGTGAGATTCCAATCTTCCCCTTATTGCAATCAGCAGCCTAAATTCAACCAAGTATCAGACAACTTTAAGTTTTTCACAATCCAACCAAAAACACTCCAGTTATTGACTGCAAAACCTGCTGTCAGCATTTTGAATTGTGTCTTGCCCATCCCTTATAATTTTTACCTGGCTATTTTAGCAGGACCATGCCTAAAAGAAAAACTTTAATGTGCCTTTTTTAAATTAAAAAGTAATAATGAAAATAGACTTCTACACAACAAATGTACGACTTTCTAAAATGCAGTCATATACTACCTTCAAATCATGATCATATTTACAAGTTGAGCTCGACAGTAAAGCTATAATTACCAGTGAGACATGCACCTGCATCACAATTATGCAACCTGAGTGATTTATGTATGCATTGTATCTAACAAATCATTTTCTCACAATATGACTTAGCTTAGTCATTCATGTGCATGTAATTTGTAATTATGATATTTCACTGCACTTGAAGGCTTACTTAAACCCAAACTTTCTGAGTTGTGTGTGTGAGGGGTGAACTTATATTGATCATACTGTAATAAGTTACGTAAGACCACACAATTTAATTTGAAAGCATTTTGTTTCCGGTCTTCATTGAAGTTTCAATGACATATACAGTTTATATATAATTGTATATATAGATATATATATTATATATATATTATATATAAAGTTACACAGCAAGTCTATGTTTTTCCAACCAAAGCTGACTTTTTGAACCTGCATCCAGCTGTACTGGATGTTAAAAGTGAAGTGTGCCATTTTTACAAAGAAAAGAGACCACTTTCATGTGTAGAGACAACTTTAAGAGAGCTGTAGTATGTGTTCCATGAAGAGTGAGACTTTCAAAACACTGCTCTGTTTGTTTGAGCAGTTTAAAGAGGTCAATAATACCTGGAGAAAGCTATCCATTAGCTTTATCATTGGTCTTAATGCATGTTGGTCACTTGGTGACCAAAATATTTGTACTGAATTATTTGTAATGGAGTACATGAAATACTTTTTAGTCACAATACATGTTTATTTTAAATGACCATTTAAGAAGAATGATGGTGTTTTAAATGACCATTAAATAAGAATGGAATAGTTATGACCAGGGCCATTTCTAGACATCTAAAGGGGGCACCAGTGAGCACCATCTCCTATGAAATATTGTAATTAACCTTATCACTATTCTAATCAAATGGATTGGTTGCCATCACATTTGAATAATATCTTGTATGAAAGTGAAATAATGTAGAATTAGACAGTTTAAAACATTGAATATCATTAAAAATCATTATTTCATTCACAAAGATCTGCCTAATTCAAATTTATGTAATGAAAAGGCAATGATATATAAAATTTCTGTCTTAGTTTAGCAGTTTATTAATTTTATTTACCTAATTTTAGTAATTTAACACCAATAGGCATGTGCCAAAAGGGTCAAAAATGGCTTTGGTTATGATATCCACAAGTAGGGGATAACTGCTGTACGCAGCTAAACGTTTTGTTTCTGTCAGCATCTGAGTGAAATAATGGAGCGTTTGAGGTTGGGACTACTTTTTTGTCTAAACAATGACAGATGAGGAGCAGGATGAAAAGGACAGTATGAGTGTTCTGGAAACTCTCTTTTTAAAGACATTTTTGAGAATTATTTTTGCAATTCCATTTGGTGCCACTTGTAACGAGGCGAACGAGACGAGAGGCGTGCAGATCCATCTGCAAAGCTTTATTCTCAAATGTGGTCAAAAACAGGCATGGGTTGAAAAATAGCAAACAGGTATATTGAAGACAAGACAATAGAGTAGTTCAGTAAACAGGTCAATCGACGGTGAACGTAATCCAAAGGGTGAGGCAAATGGGTAATCCAACAGACAGACTATAGTCCAGACAAGGGGCAAACAGAGTCCGAAATGGCAAGACAAAAGGATATCCAAGACAGGCAGGTGATCAGGAAATAGGCTAATAGTAGGGTTGGGTATCGTTTGAATTTTATCGATTCCGATTCTTATCGATTCCTAGTTTCGATTCCAATAAAATAAAAAATCCAATATAAAAAAAATTAAGTCAAACATTTAGATGTCAAACATTTATTCTGTATTTTTACAAAGCATTCTGTTGCAGCTGAATAACACGAGCAAAAATCAGCAGCCTACAGAACACTGCAAGAGGAATTTTGCCTATGCTTTAAAAAAAAAATTACCACAGCAAAAACAACTAGATTAATATAAATTTCAAATATTAAAGTGTTAAAGACAAGTAATAAGATAGGTCAATAGGACAAGTAATAAACAATCAGTAATAAGATAGGAACAAACAAATCAATTAGCAATATCATAAATAAATACAACTGAACAAAATTTCAGGTACAGAAACTGTAATTAAAAGTTTAAAAACACTGCATAGTTTTCTTTTCATAAATAAAATATAGATTAATCAATTAAAGTTATTAAATATATTCAGTCAAGATCAGTGAATGATTTTCTTTTGTTCTTTGATTAACATTAATGACAGGCAGCGCGTTTATTAGGCTGCCGTCTCTTTAACACCGAACGCACGCAGATCTAAAAATACTGTACATGTGTGTTTTCTTTCTCATCTGTTTACGTTCACGTAAGACAAAAAAGGCTGTGTTTACGATGATATACTGACGTAGTTTTCTGCATATTGGTCGACAAATATGAAAGTCAGTCAGTTTCGGCCCAGAACAACCTTTTCTACAGTAGAAATACACAGAACAAGAACGGACACAAACCGGTAACCCGTACTGCGACCTCTGTTCTCTGTGCTCGCGCTTGCACTTCGTGTGCACTGCACACAAACAGGGCACAAGTTCTTTCCGTTCCTGCACTTAAATAGTTTTTAATCACATTAAAATGCGAACGCAGGAATCATTAAGCAGAATCGAAATGCACGCGTCTTATCGAATACCCGGTTCTTGGAAATTTGGAACCGGTTCTAAAATGGAACCGGTTTTCGATACCCAACCCTAGTTACTACTGAGGTTCGGTTCTTGAAAGAATCGTTAATTCTAAGTTGTTTAAGCAAAATCAATGAGTTTATTCCTTCTTTATACATGTAGGACATATCCGCGTTTGTGCATCAATGTCTGTAATGTGTGCTGCAGATGCAAAATGTTTAGGAATCCTTTTGAACCGGCTTTTTGAACCGGTTCAATGAGCCGAACTGTCCGAAAAGAACCGGTTCGCGGTAGAGGTGACCCCGAATAGTCGAAGATTCGATGCTTCGACTATTGTCGAAGCATGTCTATATGTGGCTGAACTCCTTTTGTGGATGTGTTCTTCACGCAACAACGTGCAGAAACACAGCAACTAAACTCTAAAAATTCACAGCGTTTTATTATAATAGTGTTCTCATTATAATTGTTATGTATATGACAGTCCCAATCATAGTTATTAATATTCTGCATTGTTGTTTGTCCTGCTTGCGCTGCGCACTGAAGAGATAATCACCGTAGAACTACAATGAAGCGCTTTACTGCAGCACAACTCAACCAAATGCATCTTATACGAGATAAATAATATATGCACGATATATATAAACCAGCTGAAATGCTTTGAAATCACTTGTACCCTACCTGATCGAAAAATCCAGTCTTTCACACTGCCTTTGTCAATTTGAGTCTTGTTAAAGTTTTAAATCCCTGCCACCAAGATGCTCCTCTGTCGGTCACAGATTATGGAAAGTGAAACTAAAATCTATAGAGGTGGTTGGATTTATTCACGCACGTTAAAATATTTATTTGAAGCTTCTTTCTTTTCAGATTCTTATTTACAGCATTATTTTATTAGGCTGTATATTAACTTATTGGGAGAAAATGAAGCGTATTCTATATGAGATAAATGATGATGAGTTAAATCCCATTGATTAAAAACCTGCTGCTTCATTCTCCTAGACTAGACTAGGAACTAGAAACATGGACAGGGAACTGGCTCTGTAAAGTTGCTATTTACTGACAGAGAGATAAGCGCTAAAAATACTCGTCCCTAAACGGTGGTTAGGGACTCATATTTAAAGTGTGCGATTGGCTGCAGGTGAGTGCGTAATCAGTGCAATGAAACATGGGAAATGTAGTCCAGGGTGACGTGTAACAGTCTGTGTGGTGTTACCACGGACAGGATTCATGACACCACTAGTGTCACAGAAATTACACTGCAACATCTGGCCCTTAAGAGGCAATGTTTTCACCAGAATACATAAGGTTATATGTATTATTATTATTATCATTTAAAAATGGACTTAATATTCCTTGCTTGCTGCTCCTTGTGAGATGTGCTTAGCTAAGTTGCTCTGACTGCTTTACAGCATCTCATGAGATATGTACTCATACTCATTAATGTCCTGGCTCTGCTAAGAACAACAGTGTTCTTGTCAGCAGAGCTCATCCATGCTGTGTGCTGCTCTCTGATTTATGCCAACCAGAAACACTCTTTATGCAAATGGATTATTGAGGAAGTGGTAAGACAGATCAATAAAACACTCACATGGTCATGGTTTAACAACGTGCTGTTGGTTCTTGGCCACTTCCGGATAGAGGATGATTTACTGTGGCTTGAGGTCAAATTTCACTTACTTTACTGTAGGCTAAAATGTTAGAACCATAAAATGGCTGAACTGACGATCAACGTTTCACAGCTTCATTTAATACAAAGCTTGGAAGGCATTGGAATTCCACAAGCATTCTAATTTATGCCTGGCTGCAATGTATTCATCTTAAATCTGTCTGTCTGTCTGTCTATCTATCTATCTCACATTGACTTCCTTTGATAGAATATTCTGATGTATGTAGGTTGACTTTAGGCTTTGGTACTAAAGCATAAGACACCCTTGCAATATTTGCATACAAAATTATGAACTGTCTTTTCTTTCTTGTACTGTATGTTTACACAGAACGTCTTGGTTAGGAGGGAACGGAGACGTCACGTCGGAGGACCGACGAATTGGGATCTCGCTTAGAGGGACCAATCTACTTCGAGTGTCACTAAACGAGCCAATGCACATTGGCATGCGATTATTGCATCCAGCTGCTGCTGATCACAGCGTGGGTATAAGTAGGCAGCAGATGCAGCACATATTCAGGTTTTCACTGAGGAGCTGAGCCGGTGACCTGGCCGCTCAGCGGTGGTACAGGAGCTGTGGCGACGGGACGTGACGTCTCCGTTCCCTCCTTCAGGGAACGAGGGTTACATACGTAACCGAGACGTTCCCTTTCAGTCGGTCACTCTCGACGTCACGTCTGAGGACCGACGAATTGGGAATCTACCACAAGGCACAGCTAATGCTTCCTCCAGTGTCCTGTGGAAGCCACCTGCGCTCCTACTTTTTGGCGTAGGTCAGGGCTTGCACAAGAGGACCAGCTAATGCTACTATGGCACTACCCACTGAGTAAGACTGGATAAAACTGGGAAAACGTACCCGTTCCACTTAGAACAGGGATGCTGTGGAAGCCCCATCCTTCCCGAAGGAGGTTTCGGAAGCAATACACATATGGACATCACTTAGGTGCATATAGAAGAATGGAGGTGATTGAACCCTCTTGGAATGGCAGAAGTCTGCCGGGGAAACACAGGCTCAAGGCTATACCGTGGACTTAAAACATATGGGATCCACTTAGGTCTTACAAATGGAACCCAGCCTTCTACCGGTTCTAGAGGATTCAGCGAGTGAAGGCCTGGCACAGGACGATCCGCCACGTCTGGCTGCCGAGGGGAAGGAGCTCAACAGGGTCTACTATATGGACTCTCTGGAGTGGTTTTGCAAGCCGACACGAAGCCGGGGCCTCTCAGTGATTCTACCCGTTTGAGGTGAGAACACAGGAGGATACCGGCTCCACACGAAGGCTATAGAATCTAGCGAATGTGTTAGGGGTCGCCCAGCCCGCAGCCCTACAGATATCTGTCAGCGAGGCGCCAAGAGACAGCACCCAGGAGGATGCAACACCTCTAATTGAGTGAGCTCGCAACCTGAACGGGCAGGGCACACCAGTGGGCCATCCTCTGCTTTGAGACGGCATTCCCCTTCTGCCTGCCTCCGTGACAGACAAAGAGCTGGTCTGAGGTCCTGAAGCTTTGCTTCCGGTCAATGTAGCACATTAAGGCTCGGACGGGACAGAGCAAAACTAGGGCTGAGTCTGCCTCCTCCGAGGGCAGTGCTTGGAGGTTCACCACCTGCTCCCTGAAGGGAGTAGCAGGAAGCTTGGGTACGTAGCCGGGCCGGGGCCTCAGAGTTACCTGAGAGTCAGCCGGCCCGAACTCTAGGCACGAATCGTTGACCAAAAATGCATGTAGGCCCCCTACCCTCTTGATGGAGGCCAATGCTAGCAGGAGCAAAGTCTTCATGGAAAGGAACTTCAGCTCAACCGCCTGAAAAAAGGCTCAAATGGGCCCTGCTGTAGTGCCGTGAGCACCAGAGTCAGGTCCCACGAGGGAATAGAGGGGGGCCGTGGAGGATTTAACCTTCTCGCCCCCTAAGGAACCTCATGACCAGGTCATGCTTCCCTACCGAATTCCCTTCCACGGGGTCACGGTTAGCAGCAATCGCAGCGACATAAACTTTAAGGGTGGAGGGAGACAGCCTTCGCTCCAACCCTTGCTGCAAAAAGGACAGCACAACTTCGATCGGGCATCTTCGGGGGTCTTCTCGGAGAGGAAGAGCACCAACCAACGAACAGGTTCCACTTCAGCCTGTAAGCATGTCTAGTAGACGGGGCTCTCGCTGAAGTGGTGGTGTCAACTACCTCTTGGGGTAGGCCACTCAGAACCTCCGCGTCCCGTCCAGGGACCAGACATGAAGTTTCCAGAGGTCTGGACGCGGGTGCCAAAGGGTGCCCCGTCTCTGAGTCAGTAAATCCTTCCTCAGAAGAATCGGCCAAGGAGGGGCTGTCGCGAGGAGCATTTGTCCTGGGAACCAGGTCCGGGAAGGCCAACAGGCCACCAGCAGGACCTGCTCCTCGTCCTCCCTGGTCTTGCACAGCATCTGTGCGAGAAGGCTAACTGGGGGAAATGCATACTTGTGAAGGCCCCGCGGTCAGCTGTGTGCCAGAGCGTCCGTGCCAAGTGTTCCGTCGGTCAGGGCGAAGAACAAATGGCAGTGAGAGGTTTCTGGAGAGGCAAAACAGGTCTACCTGAGCGGCTCCGAAACGTCCCCAAACCAGCTGGACCGTCTGGGGATGGAGTCGCCATTCTCCCGGGAGCGCAGCTCGGGACAGCTCGTCGGCTGCCTGGTTGAGCAGCCCAGGAATGTGAACAGCACGAAGCGACCTCAGATGCTTCTGACTCCAGAGGAGGAGGTGGCGGGCGAGTTGCGATAAGCGACAGGAGCGCAGACCACCTTGTCGGTTGATGTACGCAACGGTCGCTGCGTCCGTGCGGACTAGTACATGCTTGCCTCGTAAGCGCCCTTTGAGACGGCCCCGGGCAAGGTGCACTACCAGCAACTCGAGGCAGTTGATGCCAGTGCAGTTGGGGCCCCGTCCAAACCCCTGACACTGCAAGCCCGTTGTACGTGGCCCCCCAGCCGGTGGTTGAGGCATCCGTGCAAACCACAGAATGCCTGGAGACCTGCTCCAGGGGCACTCCTGCCAGAGGAACGCAAGGTCTGACCACGGGGTGAAGGTTTGGCGGCAGGCCGGTGTAACTTGGACCCGGAAGGTGCCGCGTTGCCACGCCCACCTCGGGACTCGGCCATGGGGCCAGTGCTGCAGCGGTCTCATATGGAGCAGCCCCAGCGGCGTGACTGCCGCCGTAGCTGCCATATGCCCCAGGAGCCTCTGAAAAACTGTTTCAGTGGGACCGCCATCCTGCTCTTACCGAGTCACCTCCATACCGGGAAAAGAGATCCTCTGTGTCGGGGAGAGTTTGCTCTTTTCCCAGTTGACCCGAAGGCTCAACAGGCTGAGTTGTGAGAGCACCAAATCCCTGTGTTCGCACAACTGATCCTGAGACTGCTTCGTCGAGGTAGTTGAGAATGCGAATGCTCTGTTCTCTCAAGGGAACAAGGGGTACCTCCGTAACTTACGTGAAGACACGGGGCAACAGGGACAGCCCGGAGGGCAGGACCTCGTACTGATATGCTCGTCCTTCGGACGCGAACCACAGCAATGGTCTGTGGTGCGGAAGGGTCGACACAAAGTACGCGTCCTTCAGGTCGACCGCTGCAAACCAATCTCGGGGACGGATGCACCCGAAGATGCGTTCCTGCGTCAACATCTTGAACGGTAACCGGTGAAGGGCCCGGTTCAAGACACGCAGGTCCAAGATTGGTCGTAACCCACCACCTTTCTTGGGTAAAATGAAGTAAGGACTGTAAAACCCCGACCTCATATCGGCTGGAGGGACCGGCTCTATCGCATCCTTCGACAGTAGGACTGCGACCTCCGCCCGCAAGACAGGACCATCGGCCGCCTTCACTGTTGTGAAGCGGATGCAACTGAACTTGGGGGGGACACCGGGCGACTGAATCGCATAGCCGAGCCTGACGGTTCGAAGGAGCCATCGAGACGGGCTGGGTAGCTCAAGCCAGGCTCCCAGACACCGCGCAAGTGGCATCAACGGAACTACAGGCGTACCCGCAGTGGGGCAGCGCGGAAGAACGCAGGGACCCGGCCCGGGCGTCTAGTAGCAGGTCCGAGGCGGGGTCTGAGTGTGTGAAACACTGACCTGCGTTTGAGCAGAGGGTGCGTGGGTAGTCCGTTGGTTCGTCCTCCCGATCCGCCCACTGCTGCTCACTGGCGAGAGAGGAGGGTGAGTGTGATACGCACTGGATCGTCCACAACCCCCCGTCCCCTCTGGGGACCCAGAAATAGAGGAATTGCTCTTTGTCGAGTATTTGGGTACCACCGACCGAGAGGTCAGTGGCGGAAAAGATTCTCAGCACCGGGCCTCCAGGTTTGGCGGGGCCCCTGGATGGGCGGGGCGGCTGCCCTGCGACCGGCTCCATGGCACAGCTTTGCCGGAGGCCGCAGGAGCGCTGCTCTTGTTTTGGCGGTGGCAGGGGGGCCGCCCTCGGCGACGGCAGCAGCTGCACGCCGGGGCAGGATGTACCTGATGGCCTCAGTCTGCTTTGGTCAGCGGAGAACCGCTGGGCAAGTTCTCCACCGTGTCGCCGACAGGCCGGCCTGGGACACGGGGGCGTTCAAGAATCGTGTCTTGTCCGTCTCGCGCATGTCAGCCAGTCACAGCCAGAATTGGCGCTCCCGGACCAACATAGTGGACATCGCACGACCCAGAGAACGCGCCGTAACCTTCGTCGCTGGTGGCGCGAGGGTCCACCGCCGGGGCGGAAGTTCTATAGCGAACCTTCGGTCGTGACCACCTCGTGCAAGTCCCTCAGTGCCTTAACCTGGTGCACTTGCAATAACGCCGAATCGTGTAAGGCGGACGCAGCTTCTCCACAGGACGTATAGGCATCGCTGGCCAGTCGAGTACCTACAGACCCGGGAGGGGAGGCACGGTTCTCCCTGCCAGTTGGAGGCGGTATTAGGACACAACTGCATCGCAACCGACCGCTCCACCGGGGGGACCCTTGTAACCCCTAACTGCCCCACCATCGAGGGTGGTGAGGGAGGAGGATCCAGAAAATCAGTTTCCGGCAGTAAAAAGGTACAGTCCACGACCTGCTGAGCTCCTCATGCACCTCCGGAAAAAAAGGCACCGAGGCGGGGTGCTGAGAACCACCGCAGACCACCCCGAGAACCAATCGTGCAACCGTGAGGGCTCGGGACACGGTGAAAGTCCTCACTCGACCCCTACCCCTACGGCGGCCCGGGAAAGCATAGCCATTATTTCTGGATCCGATCCAGGCATTGCTACGGTCCCGGAGGAGAGCAGCGCAGCCGAATCTTCCTCTCCAGAAAGCTCTGGCTCACCCTCCGATGCTGCAATCGACATCCGATCGTCGGGGGGAGCCTCGGAAGAAACAGGTGGTACCCCCCGGGAGGGTCCAGCCTGCTCTTTTTGAGAGCTCCGCTGGTTTCGAAGTGCCGGCGGGCTTGGGCATCCCGGAGGGGAATTCCTCACCGTGACCGTCAGACCAGTCCGCCCACCGCCAGAAAAAACACACCCCCGGCTGCCACCAGAGGGAACCCAAGATCTAGGCAGTGGCACGGGCACTCCGCCCCCTTGCAGGTAACGGAGTCCGGTCTGCAACTCCGAGATGGTCATACCCCCGCAATGGGAGCATGAGCCATCCACGAAAGCCACCTCAGCGTGCTTCATGCCCAGGCACGAGAGGCAGCGATCGTGACCATCACCCAGCGCCAGGTAACAACCGCATCCAGAACGCCCGGGTGATATGTTGTCTATAGCAAGACCCACATCGTCTTTATAAAGATGTAACGTCAAGTTTGACAAGCAATGTTGTCTTTAAAAAGACGCACCCGAAATTGCTCTTTTAGGGGAAAAAGCTATTTTAGCGTGCTGAGGCGCACAGGGGAGATGATCATCTGCAACACAAACAGGGGGTAGTGCAACCTGATGTGTGCAACCCACTCGACACGGGAAACCACCACCGCTGAAGCGCCGTCCGCCAACACGAAGAGCTCTCCAAGAGCGTGCTGAACTCGTTCAGTCTCCTCTCCATAGAGTAGTCAGGAGCAGAACGATGTGATCGCTCGGCTCCGAAGCGAAAAGCTGAATATGCGCTGCATCTGCTGCCTACTTATACTCACGCTGTGATCAGCAGCAGCTGGATGCAATAATCGCATGCCAATGTGCATTGGCTCGTTTAGTTTACACTCAAAGTAGATTGGTCCCTCTAAGCGAGATCCCAATTCGTCGGTCCTCCGACGTGACGTCGAGAGTGACCGACTGAAAGGGAACTAATGGCTATGCTGTACATACATCATATACATCATAATATTAAAGTGGATTCTGTGTTATTTAAAATGGTAGAAAGGCAATGTTTGCAATGTAAATGACCAAAGATAATATGGTTGTTAAGGGATTATGAAAGGCAGATAAGTGAAAAGAAAAATAAGGGTTAGCACATATATGATGAGCACTGTTACCTTTAAGATTCCCATGAATGCAGTTTTTAACACAAGACCATACAGTGACTCGCAATCAGACTACAAGATGCGCAGAGGAAAACATCACTCCTTTTCTTTTAATTAGCCGTAGCATTTTGCAATTAAAGCTCTTCATTGACTTTGTGCAATCATGTCCTCATCTCTGAATCCATCATCACTATGATGGCTCTTCACAACATCTTACCTCCACCTAATGACTTTTCACTTATCAGGAGAAGTGTCTAAGTCTAAAGAAAGGAGAAGTAAATGTCTGTTCGTGCTTCCCAAAGGGGCCCCATAAAATGATGTGTGATTTAAATGACGACTTCTTGGGCAGAGCCACAAGTAAGTACTATTAATAAAATGAAATATGATGAAAATCTGAATCACACTGATTCAAATCTGCAGTAGTGGTGGGGAAAAAAACATGATTTTTCCTCTTTAGTTGGCCTTTCTTTAATGGAAGTGGGTTACTGTCAAGCCTTTAATAGCTTCTTTTATTGTATTATTCTCACTTGTATGTTGATCTGGATGAAGGCATTTGATAAATGAATAAAAGTAAATATAAATACTTAAATGCCTCCTTAGTATTGTTCATTACAGGCCTAAAGTTAACTTAAAATTTCATGATGTTTCAAGGCAGACAGATATTCCTTGTATTTGTGTGGGAGTGTGTTGGTGCAAAGGTCCGTTCGCACCATGAACCGTAACGATAACTAAATTAGTGTAAAACCAATGGACGATAACATTGTTTATTGTAAGTGCGTGCTGAATTCATGTCATCTACTACTATAAATGCACAAACTCTTTAAAGTCAGATTGGCTGTCAATCGTTCATCAGCTAGAAAAAAGTTTTTGAATGTGATTCCAACAACATCGTTCCTCTCTTTCATTATTGTTATAGTTACAGTTATCGTCCTTGATGTGAACACCTCTTAAGTTTTTGTATTTAAACCCATCTCTTATTCTATCTGGCCATCATGCAAAGGAAAATATTGAAAATATCTTAAACATTCGAGATGCATTGCTTCTCATAATTTTTTGAGCCATATACCATCAAAAGGCCTGTTAGACTTTCACACAGCTCTTTATTGATGTACAGGCCAGATGCATTGTGGGTGCTCAGTGTTTGTTGGCAACGGATACTCAAAGAGATCGATCATCCCTTTCAGCGACGGCCGCCACTACGCTGGAGATGTTCCTTTAGCATGCAGCTCTTGCTGCGTCTGAAACAATGCTAATGGCACTAACAGCACGCTTCCATTGTACTGCTCTGAATGCTGCGGACATTTTTTACTCCCTTGCCTCAGAACCGCACTCCTGTCTAACTGTCACTTGTCTAACTCATTACGATGAAGGATTGGGGATTTGCAGGGAGGGAGCGGCAGGAGATGAGCGGCCAATTAATGGAAACAAATTGTGTTCAAAACAAAGCTGCCTTTACTCTCATTGTTTCTAAGGTCTCTGTCGGGGATTAGAGGAGATTTTGTGAGCTTGCTAGTGTGTATCTGTAACCATTCTGAAGTGGCCACTCGCCTCCTAAACTAAGGCTAAAATTAATCGCATGGATGAGGTTAAAATCCAAATTTTAATTTTATATTTTGGCTTTTTGCCATGTCTTATTCAGGAAAGTAAACGATGGGAAGAGAGAGAGGAGCAGGAGCAGGAAATAAGCCAGGAATTGAACTTGAGTTGCCCTGATGAGCACCACTGCACAATGTGTCAACGCCTGTGTGCTAAATGCTAGACCCGGACAAATCCACATTATTTCTACATGACAAATTCAAACCTTAATTACTAGTGAGAAATGAAAAGCCGACTCTAGATCAGCAATTGTGAGCAAATGTATTTGTTGTGTTATGTCTTCATTTCTGAAATGATTATTATTATTTTCTTTTTAGAAATACATTACATATACTACCGTTTGAAAGTTTGGGGTCAACAAAATTGTACTTTTAAAGAAATTAATACTTTTATTTTGCAAGGAGGCATTAACTTGATCACATGTAACATGACATGAAGGAAAAATGTATTTGAGTTCTCTCACAAAAGTATTACATTCACACAAGGTACGTTGGTAAAACCATTGAAATATAGATTTGTTTCCCCACCTTGTATTTTTCCATCACAAAAGCGAATGCAAGTTTCTTGGGGGAACACAAAAGCATTGAAATATTATTTACCATTACCACGTCCCTTTAAGGGTTATTTTGAATTATAATAACATTTCACAATATTACTGATTTGAATGTACTTTTGATAAAATAAATGCAGCTTTGGTAATCATAAGAGACTTCTTTCAAAAACATTAAGAAATATTACAGACCCCAAACTTTTGAATGATAGTGTGCATATAAAAAAACAGTTTTCATACTGAGGAATAAAAAATGTGCTACAAATATAGAATGCATCCAGTGGTTGTGGGACTTTGTTGGATCAACGTGTTAACCCTGTTGACGTCGGTTGGTGTTTGCTTTCACAGAATGGCCATGTGAAATCAGCATTTGTCTTGTCTTGGAATGTTTGATCAGTCTGGTATGATTTTCTATCCAACCCTGACCTAATCTGACTTCATCGCAAACTGTTGCCAAGACAATGAGGTAAATCCATAGAAACCCAATGTGCCTGCCTTGATAAACAGGAGAAAGCATGATTGATCAGAACTTGCACAAGTGAACATGTTTTAATTTTAATTATGAGCAGTAATGACATCCTAATTGTTCTTTTTCTAAACACAGTTAACACGTATTCAATTTAACATTATTACAGTCATTATGATATCATAATGCCCATTTTGACAAAGATGTCATTACTAAATTTTATTTTAAAAACAGGGCACAAAAGAATAATCAAATAATATTTTTTTTGTGATATATTTTTATATTTACTAGATATTTACTAGAATTTACTAAACTTTTCTAAACTTTTTTTTTTGCAAGTGCAGTTTCATCAGCTGGCCGAAACTTTCCCACACTGGCCCCGGGCCAGCAGTCTATCTTTATCGTTGAGCCCTGGTATACAGTACATATAAACTCCTTTTCTTTCACAGCAGATTCAGGGCTACAGTTGCAACCCTGTCCTTTCCTTTATGTGGAGTGGAACAGTGACATATAAAAATGCAAGTTTAAATATGACAGTTAGGTGTTCCAATATTTAGAACACAACAGCCAGCTTTAGGATGGTTGAAATGTTGCCATTTGTTTGAATCTGTGTGAACCAGCCTTCAGAATAGTTAAAATCCCTTTGCCATTTTCGATCATAATGATTTAACTGCCCTCTGAACAAGCCGTTGTATTACCACAAAGGCTTTTCAACAGCTAATGGACAGATCAACCTGATTTCAACCATTTTATTGGAGAAACTCATCTCACCGCTATCTCCCTTGCTCTCGGCACTGTGGGATTCGGTTTTCCAGACACAATGAGAGACTGGTGACATCATACAGAATGGATCGCTTATATCTGTGTGAAACAGCTTGGTGAAAAGCATTGTTATATTGCCTTTTTATAATACTTATTTCTGTCATCGCTGTCTGTGAAGAATGACTATTGAGCGATAGAAGGAAGAAACAATGGGCTTAGGAGAGCTGGAGGCTGGGATTGATCTCCCTTAGTCGCAAAAAGTAAACAAGAGAAAGAAACAGGAAAAGTAGCAGTGCAGATTGGGAATTTGTGACCTACTCCAGGATTTATCCACTGCCCACAGAAAGAAATGTGATATAACTCTACTGAGCTGTGTGTTATCCGCGAAATATCTCAAGTTGCCAGTGTGAACAACTATGATTAACACCAGAACAATTGAGAATCAGGGTGAATAATTAATAAAAATAGCAACCGCTTTAAAAGATTCCAGTAAGTTTCGAGGCAGTTTTGGGAAAGCTACTTTAAATCTGTAGCTTGTAAAGCTACAAGCTATTAATAGTTTAAACTTAGATAAACTACAGTCAAGCTACTCTACTGAAAAAAGCAGTTATCTACACTACATGCTGCGAACAAAAAGTAGCTAACTACATTGAAGCTAAGGGGGCCGCATATTTTAAAATATGTTATATAGTTTATAATTTAATCAGAGTAGTATTTTAACTTTAGAGCTGAGTCGAAAACATAAATATTTATGTGCAGCATTTATGTTTCATTATAAAAAGATGCTAAATGCTGGCAGACTTTCCTGTTTGTTGGAAAAGCAGTTTGTTACTTGAAAAGTTACAGCGTTTTGAATACTGTTGTGCTGCTGAAAATGTAGTTAAGTTAGTAGCATCGTTATTTTTAGTTTGTTCCTCTCTAACACTGCTAATCTTAGAGGTGCATGTCTGTGGAATGACGTTTTTACACGAAAGCGCTGTCATATGGTGAATGACAAACACATGATGCAGTCTTCTTATTAGGAGAGGGGTCAGGATTCTTCTACAGGTGGATTTTGTCAAGCTGCAGTATACATTTCTACGGCTTTGCTGTGCTGTGATTTACAATAGTGGTGACAGAACCCATGACTGCCCATCACATTCAAAGAAGTAACAGAATTGGCTGGCTGACATTCAGCTGGCTTCCAGCACATTAAAAATGTATGACATATATTTTGCCTGAGAGACTAGCTGCTCATCTGTAATTTGGCTTGGGAGCATGAGATGATGGCTTTTGCCCATCTTTGCTATTTTCGCCTCCAAATAAACTAATACATTTTAAAAAATAAATAAATAAACAGTATTTCATTTTGCCTTACTTGTTGCATACAAACAAGATAGGAGAAGCATGCTAGAACTCAAATCATTTATTTTACTTTAATAATCTTGCTGTCATTAAAGACACTGGGACCTTTTAACCAAAGGCCCACAATGGCATAAACGTGACTTTATACGAGACAATGTTCTTGTTTGATTGTTCTTGTCTTTTCTCTATCAAACTGAATGTACAAATAGAAGTTCTTGCAATATACAGCGTACAAAGTGTTACTGCACAGCGCTCAACAGAAAATCCCATGGAGGCAATAGAGATAACAGCAGAATTAATGAAAGCTTCTTTTAATTAGGTCATCAGTTGGGTTGAGACGAGGACTGCTCCTTTTGTCAGTTGTCAGTGTTATACGTGGTCGGTTTTCATTGGAGTGGAGGTTTTGTATATGTTTTTCATATTGTGTATTGTATATATCATATTGCATGTCATGTGGATGTACTAGCAGATATACATATTGTATATACATGTATATATTACACACACAATAAAATCCATTACTTAACGCTAGCTCATAAAAATACAACTCTCTCTGTGTGTAGCTACTGGCAAACTGGACAGAAATTAATAGCACTTAATCAAATATATGGTCCCACTTTACATTAAGTGGTCCTAATGCCTGTGTACTTACATAGTAACTATGTGTACATAGTATGTAACCACAGTGTCAGTACACATTGGAACATAGTATCTACAGCTGTAATGTTTGTGTAACTACACATATGTAACAACCCACTGAATGGCATGTGTAAAAACAAATGTGTAACAGGACATTGACAACAACACTTTTTGGTAATGAAAGTACAAATGTGTAACAGGACTAACAGCAATGTTTGGTAAAGAAAGTGTTACACTTTATATTAAGTAAACTATTTATGGATTTACCATGTAATTACTCTGATGTTACACAGCAGCGGCCAGTAAGTTAGGCTTTACATATAAATTGTGGTTGGTGTCCAGTGTCCAGAATGTTACACTTTATATTAAGTGGACAGTTCCTGAGGAGTTACCATGTAAGTACACTGATATTACAGTGGTGCACCAACTCCACCAACTTGAGATCCAACTCCTCCCACTTTATCATATCCCTAAACCTATCCATCTCCACCCCCTGGATCAAATTGTTCCAATTACTCTTATACATATTTTTGTTACAAAATGTAGTTATATATGTTCTGTTACACATTTGTACTTACACAAACCATTTGGAGGGTTGTCACATGTGTGTAGTTACAGAAATATTACAGCTCTATAGATACTACTATGTACCAATGTGCACTTACACTGTGGTTACATACTACGTACACATCTAGTTACTATGTAAGTACACAGGTATTAGGGCCACTTAGTATAAAGTGGGACCAAACATATTAATAGACATTAGAAGTTTTTATATATTTAAAATCAATGAATATATGTATTCTTAAGCAACAGTGGTGTAAGTTATTTTGTTATATTATAGTAGATGTTTTGACACTTTATTTTCATATATTTCCAGAGGTTCTTAACTGCCATTTAGATGAATAGGAATGATTTTGTATATTAATGGTATAATACACCTCCTCGGTTTTGGAGGAGAAAGCTTTGTGGAGGTGGAGCTATGGTCGATGAGTCAGCTTTAACTTCTAGACTGAGTTGAACCTGAAACTAACAGTTATTTGAAGATGGAAATGCATGATTTGCAGGTGATTAGTATTGGTGCTGACATATTGATTGGGGTTTGATTAATCATACTTAATGTACAAGCTGAAATTTATTGTGTATTTATGGTCTTTTTAGAGTTTTAACATTTATGACTGTTTTATTGAATTATTGTTATGAAAAATAAATGCCTTGGAACTAGGCGACTTGAAACTTGTGTGATTGCTGTGTTCAGCAGGATTCTGAGAGAAGGGAAATCACAAGTACATTCATTCACTGCAAGAACCTGGATGATTACTGTCGTGACACTTTCACCTGAAATTTTGTCCACATGATGTGTGTACTTTCCTCGTGAAAAGATTAGGTTCATTTTTCAGTGGATGCCTGCAGCATTGAGATCAGGTCCATTGATTATTCCAGATTTCACGAATCCCAAACCATAGCCATCATGGGTTTCTGTTGTGCATAAAATGAATGTTTTCAGGCTAGCAGTCTCAATAAAAGGACACGATTGTGATTTCAAAATAGTTTTCCAGCATGAATCATGTGTGATTCCTCTGATTCCACAGTCTTCCGCAGCATTTCACTTTCAGCATGCACTTATGACAGCAATGTGTATATCAATTGCCATCCTAATCCGAAAAGGAAACAAGGCTCTGGCTAATTATGAAGCAAGATGGAACAGTCCTTTATTCCTAAGCCCCTTGAAAGATGCATCAGAACATCATTTTCCAAAGGGCTTGTTAACTTTTTAATTTCTCCCAGAGGGTAGCCAATCTGCTCAAACCTGGATAAATAATTAAAGACTGGCTAATAGGATTGTCAGGCTTGGTTTACCATTACTATTCCCTGGTTTGTTCATGTCCACTGTTTTGGGGGAATTGCGCTGTAGGGAATTGTTGTTTGAGGTAACAGCCGATGTAACCAAAATAATCTTACTGTTATTAAGAATGCACTAAAATAAATCTAAAACATGGATAATGTGTAATAGCTACAGTGCTGAATTCATTAGAATGTTATTTCAGGAGCTCAAGTTTTTGATTATTTCCTTGTTATTTTTGTTAAAGGAATAGTTCACCCCAAAATTTAAATATTTACTCTTCCCCAGGCCATCCACGATATAGTTTAGTTTCTTAATCTGAACAGATTTGGAGAAATATAGCATTACACCACTTGTTCACTAATGGATCATCTGCAGTGAATGGGTGCCATCAGAGTCCAAACAGCTGATAAAAACATCATAATAATCCACAATGTATTTACATTTATTCATTTAGTAGACACTTTTATTCAAAGTGACTTACAAGTGAGGAATACAACAAGCAATATGCAACAAGTAATCCACACACCTCCAAAATACATGTTTGTAATAAACATAAAAAGACGTTTTTTAACTTTAAACTGTTGCTTCTGGGTGAAATACAAGTAGTAAGTGATAGTCAAAAAGTTGCCTCATCTGAGAGAAATATGCACAGATCAAGCAACGTATACAAGTAAAAATAATCAAAGCAGTTTTTGGAATTTTGGAGCAGCGATGGTATATAGTAAACATGGCTGAATGATGGTTTGTTTCTTATAAACATGCATCTTTTTGCTTCACAAGATATTAATTCATGGACTAAGCGTGTGGATTTCTTATGGATTATTGTGACGTTTTATCATCAGCTGTTTGAGCTCTCATTCTGACGGCACCCATTCACTGCAGAAGATCCATTGGTGAGAAAGTGTACATTTTTTTGTTCACATGAGACTCAGACCTCCCCCATTTTGAATGGCCTGAGGGTAAGTACATTTTTCAGCAAATTTCCTCATTTCTTTAAATCTTGATATATGTTTAAATTATACATAACATTCAATTTACTTCTGTACTTCCTTATGAACTAAAATAACTGTTATATTCATTAACTTAATTAGACGCCATTTTAGTCAGTGAATTAATTAAACAAGTACAATTGATTAAGATGAAAGAATGACACAGATAAATAGTGACTCAATTTAAAGGATATGTTTGTGTAAAATACCAAATACGATCACTTAAATAAATAAATAAATAAACTGTACAAATAGACAGAAAAAAATAGTGGAACTGTAATCAAATGTAAGCTAAAGGCAGTGTTTTTACCTTTGTGATGCATCTTGCACCAAAGTAAAATTGTGTCTCAAGTTGCATGCATTCAATCTCATTCCACTGAATTCCATCTCACTGTTTCAGAATGTAAAAACACATTCTCTGAGTGACCTCTTAGAGTACAACAAGCCTGATAGTTTCTCTGTATGTTTTTGTGAACATACTGAACATCTGTGTGTGTGTGAACATAAGTGAGTGAGTGAATAAAGGCTGAGCATTGATTTAAACCCCAGCCGGCTCCTGAGGGACTACATATCGAGACGAGAGGATAGAGTGACTCTTAATCATCTCTTCTGCTCTCTCTCCTTCCACCCCCTCCCTTTCTCTCCATTTCACGCGTTTCAAAATGATGTTCTGACAACTAAATAATGGCTGTTTGTTCTACCCAGCTTAATTATATGCAGGTGAGCAAGGACCCCCTGCCAAGCAGCAGAAAGGTAGCGATTTATCTCTTCTATAGGTTCTTCACTCTGTGTCTGCCAGCACAAGGCAATGAAAGAGAAGGAACTGGCCTGCCTGTGATGGAAATATCGACTCCTATTTATTTGTGACTTATGGAAGTGAACCCTGCTGAGGCACATTATCAGAAACTAAAAAAGTTCCTAGGTTTGTTTCAATAATACTGCAGTACATCCATTAATGTAAAAATGTAGTTATTGTCACTGATCCCTAATCCATGATTCATGTTTACTCCATCTAGAAAGCAAAGAAAAACTTAAGTGCTTTACATTTCAAAGTTCATGCTTTTAGATTAGTCAGCCTGCATAAATTACTTGAAGGAATGTCAATTAACCTTCCATTATACGTCTGCAATACTAAACGTTGACTGGTCAGACACAACTATGATCGGTCAGATATTGTTGCATAATGACCATTTAACTGAAAATATGACCACTATTCAAGGTAACATACTACTTTCATATCTCTCATATCACACCACTGACTCTCATTTCATATAAACACTGGCGCCATCTTGCATCTCAATTATTGACTGAAGGGAAATGATCTCAAAGGTCTTCAGTAAATGTAATATTATTGACTAATTGCTAGGCGTTTTTGTAAGTTTCAGGATTTTTTTTCTTTGCTGAAGATTTAAGATGATATAAAGGTACACATTTTTTTTTTTAAGTCAACTCATTAATATTTTCATATTTTATATGTATTAATTTACTGTAATAAGATAATGTACAGTCATCCAGTCATTTTTGTTTTAAAAAATCAGTCAGTAAATGCTGACAGAGTGATCAAAACCCTGATTTGGAGCCTGCATAGTGCCACATTTTTCTTAAATTGTTGTCATGTTTTGAAACCAGGCAACATGATCTTTTCCCCCATACTTTAAAATTAAATGATGATATACCATTGTAAAACTTACACAACTATTGAACAACTAAGTTTATAAAGCAAAAAGGAGTGTTTCACAAGCTTTTCTAAGAATCAGAGTTTCAGAAAAGACCCAGCAGGTAGGACTGTTATGCTGACCTTGCTGTAGTTCCTACTGACCTGGGGATATTAGTGGAATAAATCAGACTTTAATGTCCAGACCACTCCACTCCAGCAGAGGAGCGCAGTGCGATGATAAGACCGAAGCCCCTCAGATGTGAGCTTGCAGGATGTGTGATATGTTAGTAAAAACTATAATAGCATCTCAGAAATAACACTGTAAAACAATATCAAACTGTAATATGCTTATTGTTCCAACATATAATACCAAAAAAAAATTTTCTATGCTGAGCATTAATTTAATTATTTAATTTTAATTTACATTTTACTTAATGTATGGACAGATCTGTAATCTGATTTCCATTCTAGCGTTGTCTCTTGTCATTTAAGGTGAAAATGTGTTCTTCAATTGATGCCATTACAAATATGCTAATAGACAAGCTAATTCCATCCTTACTTTTGCAAATACTTGATAGTCTAAAGAACGAATTACTGCACACAACTCCTTGTGATGTGAAAGAGAAAGAGTTGTTGTCTTTCATGAGGGCTTGCCATGCCATGGCTGACTAAAAGCCTTTCTATATTAAACATAGTGTGAGTGGATTTTAATCTGCAGCGCATGCCTGCATTGTGTAGCATTACTTAAGTGCAAGAAGAAGTCAGCTAGATGGAGGCGACATTCTGAGGCACTATAGTTTCACATCTCGACATGTCAGACATTACAACCTAACATTGTCAGGCACAATTAAACATCTCACAGATATGACAGTTTAATCAAATCTCACACATATGGAGGACAAAAATTAGCTCCACCTCTTAATATCTTAGTGTGCTGTGGAGAAAAGATTCGCAGGAAATACACAAACATTTGTGAATGTGAAGGAAATGAATGGTAAAAACGGGGACAAAAGTGCATGGAACAAATTAAGTTTTTGTATTTAATATGTCTTGCATTTTTCTCTGTATATCGTATAATACAAATTACAATACAATTGAAAATGTTGTATGATCTCAAACTATTTACTATAATATTGAATGGCTGAGCCATTTGCCATGATATTTTAAAACAACTCTAATGACAAATTATCAGAAAGTGTCTGCAGCACATGAAAATCCAGATTCTATATGATCAGTGAGCTGTATCCTAATATAAACTCATTTTCTCAATGGTGTTTCAAATAAGAGGTGTATGTGAATAATTTTTTCTAACCTGAGCAGAAGGTAAAATGCATTGTACTTATAAGCAGGTGCAAGGTAAGATTGAACAGAACTGGCTTAATTCAGCTCTGTTATCACAACCATAAAGACATTTTACTTTGGCCTTGAAAGTTTGAATACAATGGAAGATTTGCAAATTGAAATGTTACACTAACCCTCGTTTGTGTGTCTATGTTGATTAAAAAAATGGTAAAACATTTAATATTCTGGAATAAAAATATTGTCAACTTGGTTGAAAGTGTGGCATTTGGCTGCTAGTGCTAACACAAGAAGTTAACCAGCAATAATAATATAATAATAATAATAACATGAATACAAATTACAATACAATTGAAAATGTTGTATGTTTTTTAAGTTTGAGTAAAAATTCCTTGATTTTCACTTTTTGTTGATCAAATTACATTAGAACACTTAAACATGAGAGAACATCATAAAGACACAATAAAACATTATGCTGATGTGAAGCTATTAACTGTCATAAAAGTTAAAGCTAGTCAAACAAGCCCACACAATAATTTCATGCTGCTTCATTTAGAAGATTACAGAATATATTATGCTATAAAGTTTTCCTCTGAATACAGAGTATGGGGTGAAACAAGAGGTTTTCTTTAACTGCTACATTATGGAACCCCATAATAAAAGAAATAAAATATGGAGTCCAGTCTCCTCTTGCTAATATATTATGTATGGTAATATCTCCCACAAGTACCCTCTACATCTCTATTAATTACTCAATTACAGGCATACAAGTGAAGAAGGGAAAAAGAGATGGAGGAAAGGAGGGGAGAACATGTCAAGTGTGATTACTGATTGTGTCCATTATGACTTGATTGATCATGTCCATCTTCATAATGTATTGAAAACCAGGTCAAAATAAAGGTGAACACAGTAACTTAGTAACTTTATTATTATTATTATTATTACTTATTATTGAGTCTTGCAATCGAACACTTTTAGAAGAAGAAAAAAAAACAGTATACTTAAAGGGTTAGTTCACTCAAAAATGAAAATGTGCTGCTAATTTACTCACCCTCAGGCCGTCCAAGATGTAGATGAGTTTCTTTTTTTCGTCAGAACAGATTTGGAGAAATTACAATTATGTTACTTGCTCACCAATGGATCATCTGCAGGAATGGGTGCCGTCAGAATGGTGCAGTCCAAACAGCTAATAAAAACATCACAATAATCCACAAGAAATCCACATGGACTCCAGTCCATTGATTAACATATTGTGAAGCAAAAATCTGCATGTTTGTAAGAAACAAATCAATTTTAGGACAATTAAAGGGGTCAGATGATGTGATTTCAAGTTTTCCTTTATCTTTGGCGTGTTACAAGCTGATTGTGCATAGATAAGATCCTGAAGTTGCAAAGACTAAAGACTCAAAACAAAAGAGATATTCTTTATAAAAGTTAAAACTCTGCCACGCCCCCCAAAAACGGCTCGTTCTAACACGCCCCCACATGTCTACCTCACTTTGTGGGAAGATTTGCATAACGCTGCCCTAATGTTTACGCAAAGAAAGAAGGCGTGGTTTCATAACCGCAGTTAGTGTTGAGCAGCCATGTCAGGGGGATGCTGTGTGTTTCTAGGCGAAAGCAAAAGCACTTATTTGGCCTTCCGAAAGTAGATGCATTTAGGAATCTTTAAGATTACGTACAACAGAACAGCAACGCATTTTATAGACAACCGTTTCGTGAACCTAGGAGAGGAGGTAATTCTGAATCAGCTACTGTTTGTTATTAGTTTATGTATTTGCTATTGAGTGTTCAAATGCGGGGTTTTGCGCATCATGTGTGTGTGTGTGTGTGCGAGCGAGCAAGGGAGAGAGAGAGCGCGAGAGAGTGTGAGAGAGAGAGGGGGGTCACATCACCGTGGAGTCAGCTATCTTAACCGTGGCTTGTGTACTGCAAACACATACAGCTTCATCACTGTGTCTGTCATGCGACTCTGTTCCCCTTTCGGGCTCTGTCTTTACATTTATTTTGAAAGATGAAGCTTGCGATTATGGTCAGGGGCGTTACAATTCGACGAGTGCTTGCGGTGTTCGGCCAATCCCAATGCACTGACTGGATCAGCTGGCCAATCAGAGCAAACTGCACTTGTCAAAGGAGGGGGCTTTGAAAATGACGTGTTTGAGAGAGGCGGGGCATAGAGCACTACAATAATGTACAGTATTTGAAAAATAATGTGTTTTTTGAACATTAAAGCATGTCAACATATTCTGTTACACCAAATACACAAAATAATGATCTTTAAAAAAGCATCATATGACCCCTTTACCTTAAAACCGTAGCTTCTGCTTAAAATATGAATCAATAATCCATAACAACGCTTCCTCCAGTGAATAAGTCCTTCCACTGTTGTCCTCTCACATCAAAATCCACTGACATATTTGGACAGGTTTCACCTGTAAATGGTACTTGATCTGTGCAAGTCTCACAACAAAAAACCTGATACAGACAAGATTACTTTTTCACTACGGAAAGCAATATTATGGATAGAGGAATTTTAGGGTGAGTAAACTTTCATCAAATGTTCTCTTTTTTGGGGCGATCTATTCCTTTAAGACACAGAAAAGGCGGCAGACAAATATTTTCATTTTATAAGTGTATACATAAAATAGCATTTCTTTTATAATATTAAATGGTACCCTTTTTCTTTTTTTTTTTTTGGGGGGGGGGGGGGGGGGGTTTATTCTTATTCAAGAATCCCAACCCCTATTATTTGAGAGTCAAAATAACTCTCTCTAATTAACCAATGTGCTGTAAATGACAAGAGTAGGAGGAAGACTCAAATGCGGTTTCTGCTTTATGCCCACTCATACATAAAGCTATATATACTTGCACACGACCCAAAGGGTAATGAAAGTTTTTTAGAGTGTGTAACCCCTTTGCACTCCTGCTGAAAACAAAATAAATTCCAATTTCCTGTGATGGTTTAGAGACTAAACACAGCACCATATTTGTCAGAAGAAAAGGCCTTTTGATCAAAGTTTTTCCCTGACGACACAAAAGAAGAAGAGGCGAAACAATAAGGAGTTTATCACGAGTGCTTTGTTGCTGTCGTGACTTCAAAGAGAGCTCAATTCATGGGCCTTTTAGTCCAAACTTCAGACCTGTTCTGATTTCTTCTTGTTACATGAGAATAGACAGAGAGATTAAAACAGATTGCACAAAATGTAACATGTCACCATGACAACATCTGGATAAAGTGCACATTTTAAATTGTAAAGGGAAAGCATAAGCTGCCAGCAGAAAGTCATAATATCTTTATTAGTAGCAGTGCACTCATGCATTAGTCCAGGCAGGGTGATTCCATCATGTTTATTTGATATGTATGAGGGCAAACTTTAAAAGGTTGGAATGGCAATTTCTAAACAAGGCAAAACAAGGAACTAAATGCACTGTGAAATTTACATCTAAATGTTATGAATTTTAAACAGTATTAAGGGGTGAAACACTGTAGTTTTAGCTCAAAAACCTGCATCATGGTGCTAAATAGCGCTGAACTGTGAGTCATTGTTAAGTCATTGTAATTTTTTTCTGCACAAATGTCTTTTACGATGTCAGTTTTGCTTATTTCGTCTTATTCACAAAATTCTGTGTTATTTGCCTGCACTGTAAAAACGGTAGGCCTAAATAAACTGCAAAAATGCTACGGTAAAAAACTGTTACCTGTTGAATGGTACATTCCCTATATAGTGAAAAACTGTAATGTGACATTATGTAATTTTACATTTTATGTAATTTTACATTTTAATACTTTTATATTTACCATGTTTGTAAGTAAATCCATGTGTGACATGTCACATTTGATTGTTTTTCATTGAAATAACTACCATTTATTGTTATATCTTATGCTGTTAAAGGAATTGTTCACCCAAAATTTACCCTCAGGCCACCCAAGATGCAGATGAGTTTGTTTCTTCATCAGAACAGATTTGGAGAAATTTAGCATTACATCACTTGTTCACCAAAGGACCCTGTGCAGTGAATGGGTGCCATCAGAATGATAGTCCAAACAGCTGATAAAAACATCGCAAAACTCCAGTCCATCAATTAATCAGTTTATGTGAAGTGAAAAGCTGCGTGTTTTCAAGAAAAAAAAAATCATCCAGACATTTAATTTCAAACGGTTTCTTCCAGCTCAAATATGAGTCCTCTGTTTGGACTCTCATTCTGACGGCACCCATTCACTTAAGAAGTTCCATTTTTGAGCACTTTGTTTTTCTTGATGCCAACAAATTACATAGATACAATATCCCAGAAATCTTTTTATTTTTTGGTGATTAAATTACTAATTGTCAGCTGAGATCCATTTACTAATTCCACCCATTACACAAGTGTTTCAAATGTATCTCCTTCGACTTTAGACATTATTAAGTATTTTATTGTCATCCATGTTAGATTCATGAAAGAATCATTCTTTTGAGTCATTGTTTCAATGAATCTTTTGATCTAGTTCACAAACTGAACATTACTGCTCTCACTAACATGAAAGCTTCACTAACCAGTGTATTTAATTAGACCTGTTTTGGATCAACATGAAGGTGTATAAATAATGGCAGAATTCTTGTTTGAACTATTGCATTAAAAACGGGTAAGCATTGAGTGAACCCAAAGTCTGGGATTTTTATCTATTCATTTATTTCAGGGGTGGGGAACGTTGATCCTGGAGGGCCACTCTCCTGCAGAGTTTAGTTCCAACCCTGAAAAACCCTAGAAAAAAAAAATCTAAATGCATCCCAAAGACCTTGATTAGCTGGTTCAGGTGTTTTTGATTAGGGTTGGAGCTAAACTCTGCAGGGACACCGGCCCTCCAGGATCAACGTTCCCCACCCCTGATTTATTTCGATCAAAAGAATGATTTACTGGTGAAATATTATCCTAGTCTGTTACCTTCGAAATGATAATGACGCACCAGCAAACGAGTGTGTGTTCTAGTATTCTAAGTAAGCACTGCAGTGAGCTCTGCGGTATGCATGTTGTCAGTATGCTGTCAGCCCTTGACAGCTGCACAGAGTAAATCTCAAGAGACAAAGCATGGAGCTGGGCAACAGATAGTGCTCAAGTTGATCCATAGACCAACCCCAGCTAAACTCTAGTGTAATAAGATGTGTGAAGCCTGAGGCAGAAGGGACTGATCCAGGCTCCCCTGAGCTCATCAGCAGTAAACTGTGACAGAGTTGTCAAGGCTGGAGGTCATTCTAAGACAGTGTGAGTGTGGAAGACAGTCTTCTGCATAACACACTGCTGCTTCCCTGCTGTTGGGTCAGCGACGTGACACTCATTTCTTTGTCCAGATCTATTTTAAAACATTAAATAATTATATTAAATGTTTTATTAAAGTTTTATAAATGTGGGGCTTCAAGTAAAAAAAAAAAGTCTCGTTGAAGTAGAAAAGAAAGAAGTCTCATTAAAAGGCAGGAAGTAGTTTAACATTATGTTGATATTCATTTCATTCATTCAAAAAAAAAAAAAAAAAAAAAAAAAAAAAAAAAAAACCTCCTTTCATGAAAATGCATGTTCAAATTAAAGAAAACCAATCAAACAAACAAGCTCCAAGATGAATCACATCATACAAAAAACGTAAGTGAAAATTTGAGTAAAACAATTAAGGTACAAGACTGTGTACTTGTTATGAGCTTGAACTACTTGAAGCATTATGAATGATGTAATTGGGGGAAAAAATAACAGTCACTGATATTAAGTATAAAAAACTGCACATTTGATGTTTATTTCAAATATTGAATATTAATATATACAAATATATAAACTGTTTCAAACTGTAACTTGACTGTGACATTTGCTGTACTTTATGTTGTTGGTTGCAGCTGTGCTCTTGTGGTTTATTTCTCATTTCCAAGGTAACACTGACTTCTCTGATTGGTGGATTCAAAAGCTTCTTCAGGATTATGATTAATGCTGTTCCTCACCAGGAAACTGGCTATTAAAAACCTTTTTTTAATTTTCTAAAGTTGAAAAACTAAAATGTTTCACGGATTAAAACAGTGACATACTCTGTGAAGTAATTGTGGCATGGGAGAGAGCTATTGTTTATTATTTATGTTTGCAGCTGTGAGAATATGCAATATCTTTTCCCCATGAAGAAAATCCTGGCTAAAAATTCCTCATCCCCCCTTTACTGTCTCTGTCAATAAAAAGATGGAAAAAGTCCCAAAATAATCTTCTATAATTAGAAATAAATCGAACAAGCTGAAAGTTCTGTCTGCTGCCTCCATGTCCCCTGTTACCACCTTCAGTTCGCAGAATTACAATGTGACCTCAAGGCCTCCACCAGCCCTTAAGCGGCCACACAAAATGTGTTGGTAAAAAGTGAGATCTGAATCTGAGATGACCTGTCCTCCATTAAGAGCTTAGTCAGAGGCCTCTAAAACATTTTATGATGCATTTTTATTAAATCCAGAGAGAAAGTGAGATTAGGAACCTGAATTGACCACCTCACTGCTAAATAAAGAATCTCCTAACACGAATGAAGACTAATAAGGCCATGGAAACAGAGCAATACCGTTAAACTACCATTGCATGTTGAACACTCACTGATTTAATGCGGTAACAATGTTGATTTGCATATCTATAACTTTAAAGATACTTCCTGATAAATTAAAGCAAATACTGCAAGACATTGTTCATAAAGCAAATTACAATCCACAATAAATACTGTGGTCGAGGCGATGTTGTAATTGGTGGTTTTAGTGATGATTTTGCTATAGTTACAATCGAACAACATGGAAATTTACAATCCCAGAAATTTATAAATCAATATACCAGGTAAATTTAAACTTCACATCACAATCAACTTTTTATTTCCCTCTCGGGTGCTTCACGTATTTGTATAGCCTTGATTCCAGATTTAATTCAACACAAGACAACCAAAATTAAACTTGTGAGCAGTTTTGTTGCTGTTTGTGCACATTTTTCTTTGCCAACCAACAAACTGGGAGATTTACACTTGCAAAGGTATTGTTAATTATCTTATGGGAGTGATAGGCAGTATGTTTAATCATGTGAATTATAAAGATTGGCTCGCTGCGTCTTTCACGGCACACTCCTCAACCTGCATCCCTTATGCTTTCACATGAAGAAAAAGAAAAAAAAGAGAAAAAAAAGGGATAAGGCCTTTCCCGTTTTCTCCTTCAACGGTACGATGCAATTCTCCGAGTCCGGAATGCTATCAATGGGGATATTTATTCACAGTAAATCAAAGCACGGCCTAACCCCTAGGCAGAAATGCGCATGATTCTTCTAATATGGCATCGAACCATAGTACCCTAAAAACAACAACATTGATGCCATTCTCTATATGGTTGAGGGCGGTGATACGACTAATTGGTACTTGGTAAGGACAAAGGGAGAGAAAAGAAGAAAGGAGAGAGGGAAGGAAGAAGATGAAAGAAAAGGAAAAAAAGCGAGAAGTCCGCCATGATCTCATTACTCTTACATACTTTAGCCTATTTACACATGCAAGTAATTCTTAGTTCATGTATATGAGATTCTTATTGTCACTATAAACCGACCCTAACTCCTCCACCGCACCAAACTATACTATTTCAACAATCTCAAAGTGCTTTTAAATTAATATTTTATTTTCACAAATTCCATCATCTTGATATGTCAGTATCCACAAACACAAAAGTGCAAAGGCCACTTTGAAAGCTAGTTACAGTCCGCATGCAGAACTTTGTTGTCCAGCGTGTCCTGATTGGGCCCCCATGAGCTGTTTTCCTATGCAATATCTACGCAATTCATCAAAGACTTGTTTGAAGGCAACCGCTGCAAGTCCACTTATATAATTACACAGATCTGACTGTGAAAATGACTTTTGTTACCCCAGCTGAAGAAGCCGCGTAAAGCGGTCTCCACAATCCAAAGAATTGTGGAATTTAAGCGGTGAGAAATGGGTTTTGCTGTGGGATGGATTGATAGAGTGAAAAGCAGCAACTTTGAATAATACGTCGAACATTTAATTTACAGACAGTAATGAAAAAAAAAGGGCATTTTTTCTTAGATCATGGAATCAAACTTGGCAACTTTTGAGTTTCCTGGTCTCTCATTGGCCATCCAATCACAAGTCTATAGTGCCATCTCACATCACTTAGTTCCTTTAACCTTGGTATTCATTCTAAAAGAACAGAAAATGTATTTTCTGCTCCATCACAAGATGTTCGGAATGTTTGATGTATCCCAGAGGCTTTGTTAATATAACAACCAGCTTTCCAGCTAAATTTAGGTCAAGTAGCCTATAGAAAAAGCCTATCGTTAACATTTCCTTTCATCTCAGACCAGCACTTAACCTTTCTGAAGCTCATTGACTTGTACGGCTGGCCTACTGTCTTGCCAGCAGGAAATGCCATATTCTAGTACACAAATATGACGAGGCCAGATGGCACCTAGTAGTGGCCCAAAGGTCCCGGGCTCTGCTTTTCTTGCAAAGCCCGCTGCAATGCACTGTATTTGATGCACTGCAAATGTTTTGGGAACGCCAATGTATTCGGTCACACTGACTACAGCCCACCCAGCACTTCCACAGATAGCATGGTTGTTTATAATGAGGTCTGCTTCTTTACAACAACGATTCCCATTCCTGCCACTGCAGAGCCGAGGAGCCTTATAACTCCCGTCTTTGATCTAGGCTCCATTATGCTCCATGCTTGATTTCACACTCTAAAAAGCTGGGTTAAATATAACCCAGAGCTGGGTAAAATATTGCCCAACCACATTGGGGTTGTTTTACCAGGTTTGGGTTACTACCCAGAAGGTTGGGTTTAACATTTAACCTAACCGCTGGGTCAAAACAGCCCAATTGCTGGGTTTGTCCCTATTTTACCCAGCACTGGGTTATATTTAACCCAGCATTTTTTAGAGTGCAAGGAAACCCTCAGCTAACCCCGGGAAAAAAGAGGCTGCACCAAAAGAAAAATGTAAAGACAAACCGAACTGAAAGGCTTGTTGCATTTTCCACCAATATTTGTTTAAAATAACCTCCTGGATTGCCTTCAGTTAATTGCTGGTAATTTCCTCAGCGTATAATATTACACTGTCGGCGCATCACAGAATTAGTCGCAACACAATTAGCGCTGGCAAGCAAGCTAATCATTTTTTTATTGGCTCCAATTTCAACGCCGCATTATTGTTCAGGTTAAAATAGACGGGACATGAAATGGCAGGCTCAGCTCCCCTGATGCTCTAAATGGTGTGTGTTTTGCTAATAACACCGTTAGGGGTACCATTAAAAGTTTGTTGTACCTGGCCTTTCTGGGCAAGCCAGTTATTCAATCACATTTATACCTTTGAGCAGATGTGTGATCCCCAATGATAGAGAACACTGCAAACTCTAATGTATAAATCTAGAAAATGGTTCATAAAAATGCAAATGCATATTTGCAAATAAATAACGAGTGAATATTTTAACATTCTGTGACTTTGTTTTTAAACTGATTAGTGGCTATGGTATTTGTAAGACACTTTATGGCTATTAACACAGAAAGTTGGGAAACAACATATATTTGCAAGAAAATGTGGAATGCATCACCATTTAAAAAGGTAAAATCATAAAAATAACTGCCAGCAGCTTTAACCTTCATAATTCTCTCTGGAGCCTGTTTCCTAGATTCATTATTGCAGTACATCAACTATGATATTTTTATTCTACGCTTAATTCCCAAGTGACTCATACACTAAGAGCAGGGAGTAAGATGATTTGTAGTTCCTACATATGACATATCCATCATTTGCGAGTGCTAACACACTCACCTTTTTCAGTCATCATGTCTCTGTTAATGTATATCAGTGTTGTGCATCATTCTGAAGTGGAATGAGAATGCCTTTTAAATTTCTTGGATTCAAATTTTAATTGAGGTAGCAAACAGGATCCGAACTCCACTATGACGCAACTCAAATTATAATCTTAGTAAGTAGAAATTATATTAACTGAATTTTGCTAGTTTAATTCTTGGAGTTTGTGGTTTGAAGCTAACTACATAGCTAGATAGATTCCTCTTCCTGTCATTCCAATTCATCTTCCAGTGGTGTGTGGCCAATTCACTTCAAATTCAAACTCATTAGTTGTAAGAGAGCCAATTATAAATTTTGCACGAAACTGATGACCAGAAACCATACAACTTTATAATTCTCATCAGGGTTTCTCAACAACAGATGATCATGCAGAAAATACTAGAGGGCTAATGAATGACTTAATGATCTGTATTTGGCACAGATTGTTCCATATAAGCACTGCCACCAGAGTTTCCTTCCTTTTCACATTAGAACTGAAGTGTAAGAGGGGATTGCAGATAATCACATTCACAGCAATGGATCCTGGACATGCAAATGACAGGGTGTTTGTCAACAAATAACAGCAGATGCCACCAGCACAAAGGGAATAAAATCCAAAAGCTAAACTTTTAAAGCTAAAAATTTCTCCTATATAAATAGCAGTAAAAGTTTTTAGCTAAGTGTTTTCCCTTAAAACCTAATCACAAAGCTGTTGAGACAAACTTTTACTAAGGAATAGAGAGAAGGCTTAAGCTAAGAGTAAGGGCGGGGTTGACTTCGTTGCTATGGATGATGTCAGCATGCTTACTAACTATGCACACAGTGATTGGCCTATAGTCTCTGTCAAAGATTTATTCATGGAAATATTGTAGAGCACAATATTATGTTGCCGTATTCAAATAAAGGTTAAAAAAAAAACATGAATTGCCACATTCAAATAAAGATTTTAAAATGCAGGACAATTGTCAATTATTAACAGTATTGTCAGTTATTGACTCTTACTGTATGCTTATTTTTTTTTTTTTTTTTGTTTTTTTTTTTTGTTTTTTTTTTTTTTTTTTTTTTTTTTTTTTTTTTTTTTTTTTTTTTTTTTTTTTTTTTTTTTTTTGTTGTTTTTTGTGGGGGGTTTTTTTCAAACAATTATGCATGCATATAAACAGCCTTTTAATTAACAAAGTAGAATAACTATGGCTGATAGTAATACCTGCAAACATTAAAAAAAAAAAACTAACAAACAAACTGGATGCAAGAACAGCTGTTACTTCTTGCCCAACTGCTTAATGAAAACAAGGATATAATCAAAGGAAAATTTTGAGTTGGGTTAACTAGGAATAGGTTGTGGCTTGGTCTTAGTGACTTAGGAGTCCTCTTCACTAATCCTAACGTTTCACAGATTTAGGAGCTAGTTTTAGTGCTAAAACGCTTTGTGAAATACTCTTAGAGCAAAAATTTAGGGGAGGGGGGTTACAGTGGAAAAAAAGTCAATAATTAAACGACACTGCGTCGTCAGTGTTGGTATTGTATCAGACACTTGCACTTAACAGGCTATATGAGAAACAATCTCAAATGGAGTTAACAAGGTTTTTGGCCAGCGAATGAGGAGATCTGTGTTTAGTCTGTCAATAGAATGGCCGCATCTGAGGCAAGTGCATCGCATTATATGCTTTCATCAACTTTTACAGGTTATATAACGTTAAATTATTGTTGCTATATGGGCGCTTAGTTTTTCTTGTTGTTTAAGGCCTACACTTGGCCAAAATCTCATGATATAAACGATTAAGCGCTTATGCACAGGATATTTAAAACGTAGGCCTACAAAAGTATAGGTCTTTTGGCTAGACGGCCATTAACCTACTTTTCCGCTCTTCAAACACACAAAAACATTAGCCTTTTACAGACATAGTGTTTGAAGAAAACGCTTTACTATTCAAACATCAGTTATTTATTTACCCTTGCATTGCGAAAAAGCGGAGATCTGTCTCCAGGCTGTGCGTGGCGCGTCAATCTGAATGGAGGCGAGGTGAAGTTACGAGGTTTCGCTGAGAGCTTGAGGATTCAATAGTGTTACAAAGTTTTACTGACAAGCCCTTTGTAATACTTAGCATTGGTTGAATATTTGTAAAACCCTCTGATTTTTATTATTTAATAATAACAAATTATAATAGAGATGTGAAGTTTGGATAATTTTTCACGGCACACCTGACTGGGCTAGGGTATGGCAAATGCCATACTCTGCCATACGGAAACGCCACCCCTGATTGACACGCCCATTATTTTTTAATATTTTCTCCTTAATCGGCGAGTTATGAGCTACTTTTAGCCTTAAGATGTTTTGTCAATATGGGCCCAGATGCTTGCTGACTGTCAGTTCTGAGGGTGCTGCAATTAAGCCAGCGAAATACAGAGTAAAACATGCGTGCGTTGTTAGAAATAAAATGGTTAAACGGTGCCTGCATTCAATCAGAGGGTGCCACATAGGACTACCAAAGCTGTTCACAAAACAGTGAGCTTTTCCCCATTAGCCTATTGTAGTTATGTAATTAGCCATTTGATATTTCAATGCTTAATTTGTTGAGAGGGGATGACAGAATTATCCAGCAATTATGAATTGGTGCTTTGGGTGTTTGCACTGTTGAATGAAAAACTTATCGAGGTCCTCACTGATGAGATGTTGATGAGTCCAAAACAAAGCTTGGTAATTCAAATGTTTGATGCATTACACCTCAGAGGTTGAAATGAGACAAGATGGGATGTGATACTCCCCAAAATGGTGCTATAGGGTGATGCGGAGGAGACGAATTGTTAAATAAAGTCATTTTTCTTTGCGCACAAAAGTATTCTTGTAGTTTTATAACATTACGGTTGAACCACTGTGTCCCATGGACTATTTGAACGATGTCCTTGCTATGTTTCTGAGCCTTGATCATGTAAGGATCCTTGCTATGTTTCTGAGCCTCAATCATGTAAGGATCCTTGCTGTCTATAGGAGGGTCAGAGAGCTCTCGGAATGCATCGAAAATCTTAATTTGTGTTCTGAAGATGAATGAAGGTCTTGTGGGTTTGGAACGACATGAGGGTGAGTAATTAGTGACAGAATTTATCTTTGCGTGAACTATCCATTTAACATCTTGCAAAGCCTCAGATTTGGTACAAATGTTTGGTAGTGACACATCTCCAGGGTGCATGAACACCAATAACATACATCCCAGATTAGTGTTCTATAGCACAAGACAAGTTGAGGAAAGAAAAAAAGAACCAAAAAAAGGGGGGGGGGGGGATTGGCACTTGAGCACTGATCTGTAGGTGTGAGGAAACTCAGGATGCCTTAAAGAATTGCAATGATCCAAATATCAATAAACTACACAAGCTTATTGCAAAATGAGTCATAGAAAATGAAGGACAATTTCTCCACTGGAGACAAGTGTATGGGAGCCATCTGCTTGTGTCGCAGCATCTCTCTCTGCAAGAGAGAGGAAAGTCAGAAAAGGGCTCAAGTATGCCACAGACTATTAAGTAGAAGTAGCACCAAATACGTAAAGAAGAGATTCAGAGTGTTCTCTGATTGGCTAAAAAAAGTGGGGGAAAAAAAACCTTCTCCATACTCGTTTAGGTACTGTCAGGGTTCTGCCACTTCAGTTGAGTTTAATCTTGGTTTTGTGGCAGAGCCCTGACACTTGTGCATGATCTTGTTCTTGTGTGTGTGTGTGTGTGGCTTTGGGTGTGCTCTAGCCAAGCACTGTCTTGTCTTGTTTTGTTGTATTGTATTGTCTCGTTTGTTGTCTGTTCAGGGCATGGTGTTTGGATGCCAGCAGTTCTGCCACTTAGTTTTTGTTCAGTTGCTGGGTTCAAACATTCATGCTCTGTTTTTCTTTGGTGGTAAGTGCACTAGTTGAGCATTAATTCCATCACAATAGTGATGTTACGCTCTACACTGAAGCTCCGAAGCTTGAATAAAAAAACAACACATTTCACATTAAAGCACTGTATTGGAGCTAATGTTGCCAGATTGGATGGACGATTTCCAGCCCAAAAGCTCACAAACCAATTAGCCTATACAATTTATATGTTTGAAAACCGCCAAACTGACCCCAAACCAGCCCAAATTTTGTCCACCCGCCCAGGCCAATATTTATCCGCACAATCAAATTCAAACCCACCCAATCTGACAACACTGATCGGAGCTCGATTCGTTTTGCCTAAAGCACGTGATCTATGACGTTTGAAGCTTCGTTCATCTGAAAACCATGTGACTACTTCAGTATCTGGTTCAAACGATGCGTTTAGCATTTTTCTTTCAATATCTTAATTATAAAGCTCAAATGAAATAACAGGACTGAGGCAGATTTAAAATAGACAGATTGCAGATTTAATATATGAATTTGTTTAATTTATTTGACTTATTTTAGTGTCATTACACCGACGCAAATGAATGACTTTGACAATGACCATTATTTATATTCGATAAAATAAAATAAAGAATCAGTTCTAGAACCGGATGTGAAACCAGCGGTTGTAATCGAACACAGCAATTTGGAAGGTGTTATTCATTTTTATGACCACTAGATGGCCACAACATAAACCGTGTTGAAAAGCTTTGCGTAATGAACCTTTTCCCAATACAATTGTGTTGAAAGCTTCACTACTTCAGAACGCTTCACTTCACCATCACTACCTCACCGTGCACTCTTGTCTTGTGATCTACTTTTGTCTTGTTTTGTGTTGCACACAGCTAGTATTTTTTATTGGTCGTGTGCTTTCATGTTGTCTTTTGTGTGAGCACACGGCTGTGTGTTCTTGTATCATATTTTGTGTGAACACATGGCTTCTTGTTTTATGTGCCATGTGCTCTTTTGTCTATTGTCCTAACCCCACCCCTCTTGTTACCTGATTATCAGTTAATTGGCCCCACCTGTCCTTCCTCAGTTGCTGCCTGGTTTGGTTCCCTATTTATTCTCCCTCTGTGATCTGTGCTGTGCTGGTTAGATGTGTGTAACCCGTTACTCCTAGTTGGTCAAGTCAAGTCGAGTCGAGTTCTTTTTTTCTATATAAATTTTCAAAGATTTAAACAAACTTCTTTCACGCTGTCAATATGGGGTATTGCTTATCGAATTTTGAGGAAAATAATGAATTTAATCAATTTTGGAATAAGGCTGTAACATGCTGTGAAAACTTCTGTCAAAGTCAAGTCAGTTTTTTTTATCTCGTTTTGTTTGATAGTTTTCTTGCTGTTCTAGTTTTTGCCCTATCACGGGTCTCTTGTTTTCTGACCCTGTTGGCTGTTGTTTGGGCTTTTTTTGCCGAAGTTTTGTGTTGATCTTTACTTTTGATATTAAATCCTTTTTGAAATCTCCCCGGCTGTTCTGCGTATGGGTTCTGTCTGCAAAAACCTGACACGCTGTTGCTATTTGCAGAGACGAGAACTGTCACAGTGACAGGTGTGATTTCTCATAACACTTATTTAAGTGATATCTTTCAGGCTTATTTTGTGTGTGTGCGCACACTCTTTTGAATACATACATTGTTCTTTGCTTAGTCAACTTAAATGTGTTTTAAGAGGACTAAGCAAAGAACAATCTATGCATTCAAAAGAGTACATTTAATGCTTTAAACCCAATTGTCAACTGTGTCAAAGTCTGTTCAACATTAATAAGATTTCACAAATACCCCACAGTACAAAGTGCTAAATTAGCAACAGTAGAATTCCCAGGGCATAAGTTCAAACTGTTCAGCAGTTGCTTCTATTTTATCCTCTCAAACTAAAGTAATGTTACAGTAAGTGTCACAGGCACTACTGCAGGGCTGACCTGTAGACCCTGGAAAAAATTACATTTGTGATTTGTTGCTCTAAAATTGTCATAATTGATTTTTTCTTGGTCAAATCTTTCATCTGCTTACTTTCTCGGTCCTTTTTTTTATTTGTATTTTTTTTTTTTTTTTTTAAAGCCACACTTAATTCACACTTGACCTCTCATAACTGAAGAACAAAAGGCACAATGTTATTTCGATTCGCATATTCATTTCAACTCCGTTGCACTGCAGGTAAAATGGAAAGGCAATAAAAGAAAGACAATGAATGAGAAAGTCTGCTGGACATGGTCTTATATGAACAGTGTAGTCTTGCATCAATCAACTGTATTGAAAATAATAAGACCAAGAATAACGGAATATTCTCTACAGGGTGGAAATGGCTCAAACCAGGGCTAACCAGTCAAATCTTGATCCATCCAGCATGGTCTGAACAAATTACTGTATCAGAACTGAGCAGAATAACGTGAATATCTCTTTTTTTGTGTCATTAAGAAATCAGAATGTTCTCCAGCATACCAATGCAATCAATAAACATTTAGTATGACATTATAATCAGAAGTTTGTGAAGGGCATTGCTTCCCATCTAAAACTGAGCAGCCCAAAAACCACAGCTGTCTATCCGCCAGGAGCGATGTCTGCTTGATGTGCAAATGGCTGCTTGAAGATTTACGTGTTTAGTAATTATATTATTGGGCCTCTACATAGCCCCCTTTCTTTCTGTGCCTGTGGTTTTGTAATTTCACAGATGATGACTTTGAAAAACATACACAATATGTTAACCTAACTAAAATGTCATATTTCCTCAAAAGTGCTCACACAGCTATTCATTTAAATGGAAATGGAGTGAACTTTGAAACCTTTGCTTTCCCTACTAATCAGAAAGTATTTCACCTCACCGAGGACTGAAGTTAGTAGAATGAGGCCTTTTAAATGGCATAAATAATGTAAATTCCACTGGTAAAAGTGAAGACTAGTAAACAAACCTGTCAATTGTATATGAAGGGTTGCCATGGCGATCTGCTGATATGTTCTTTCTGTGGGAACTCCTTTGCATACCCTCTAGCAAAAAAATTTATATTTCTGATGCAGCAGTCGTGCACACTGGTTATTAAGGGCAAACTTGTATCCGGACGGCCCACCAACAATGTTCACTGATTGGTTGATAAGTTAAAATATTTAAAAAATAATTAAAACAAGATAAATTGAATTGAAAACAACACTGCATAAAATATTAAGGCTTGTTTTAATATACTGTATTTTGAACAAGTTTGTTTTGTATTTCTGCACTGGCAGATGTTACACTCATTTTCAACTTGTTTAAAACAAATGTAAAAATAAATGTATTAAAGATATAGTAAATTCTCTGAAAACACTTCATATCTTGTATAATATCTTGCATTAACATCTTAATATGTCTTGCAAAAATTTAATATATTTTAGTGGCACTGTATCTATCCTCTCTCTCTCTCTCTCTGTGTGTAAACTTGAGTTCTTATAACTATTCTTAATTATTAACTGACTTTTTTCCAATGCAAGTAGAGTGAATATCTAAAAAAAATTATAAAATTAAAACAAGATAAATGTACCAAAAAAGCAACATTGCATACAACATTAAGTCCCTTGTTGTCATATATTATTTTCCAGTGATCCTGCTTCAGTGTGGAAAGGTCTGAAAGACATCACCAATTACAAGACACCATCCCCCAGCACTGTGGAGAATCAACAATTGGCAGATGATCTGAACGAGTTTTATTGCAGGTTTGAAAAAAAAAACATTCACATCTCCTGCAACCCCCCTCTCCCCACCTCCAGTACTCCAAATCAGTGAAGATGACGTGCTTCCAGGTCTTCAGAAAGCAGAAGATAAGGAAAGCCAAAGGCCCAAACGGTGTCCCTCCAGCCTGTCTCAAAGCCTGTGCTGTCCAGCTATCATCCATCTTCACATCGATCTTCAACAGATCACTGGAGCTGTTCGAAGTCCCTTCATGCTTCAAACGCTACACCATAATCCCCGTCCCAATGAAACCCAAAATTACTGGACTTAATGACTACAGACAGAATCAGACAATCTAAGCTTTTGGTAAAAACATGGTTGAGGCACGAGGAGTCCAAATTCCACAGAGGTCCAAGACAACAGGATGTTCATAAATCTGACCCTAGCACTAGCCAGTCTGAAGCCAGCCTAACCAACTCTTTCACAGAACAGCTCACAGCATTTAAACAAAAGAACACTTATTGACAATTCCAAGGAGATTGTCATTTTTGGGGCAAGTAATCAAGATTAATGGTCAAAGAAATGCACAGCATGGCCATCATGTAAACCAGTGATAGTGATCACGAGCTCTTTGGATTGACTTTTCCCCCCACCTCACGACAAATAACAGACTTTCAGAGATTCCTTACAGACCTCTTAATCTCTGGTCTTCATACATTCACAGAATGGCACGGAAACTGCCTTTCCATGCACCTAAATGACACTAAAAGGACTCGAGCAACTAATCATTGCTTTATATATATATCTCCATATTATGTATGTAATCTACATGTGATTTATCAGGTCTTAATCATTTATTGTGTGTATTTTTAATAACTATTGAATAGTTTAAGAATTGTTATTCATGTTTAGTATGTGTGTGTTTTAATCTTCTTGCTTGAAACGTTTCTTCTAATCAATTCTTGGTCAAATGTATCATGTTCTCGTTATAGAAATCATGTCCAAAATTTATACTCTGCCAGAGCGGGAAAACGCGGATCATGTGAATAATGAGATAAATGTTGATTTATGAATGGGGAGGATGAGATCCAACACCGAGCAAACACGACATCTAATTGGTCAAAGCACCATTTGGGGTGTGTAAAACAGCCTGGTTTAAATACTAGAAAACCATCAAATTTGGCTTTTTGTCTCTCACTCGCGCTCGTCCTTCTTGCCTTATCAAGCCTTCTTGTTTTCTTTAAAATAATGCTTCTTTAGTTTTGAGCGTGCTCTGGTTTACACGCCAGCTCCTCCAAAACCATTAGGAGAAACGCCACCTGGTCTCGTCAAACTTTACTTCTATTTCTATTTCTTTAGTTTATTTTATTTTCCGTTGAGAGTTTCGTGTTTTCAGTTAAGTTTGCCTAACGCCGCTTCTCCGAAAGAGTGCAGTCTAAACTTCAACTGCAGACCACAGCACCGCGTCGCCAGCCAACGCCCAACCACAGGCTTCCCAAGACTGAACCTCCAGCCAAACAGCAACCTCGGGAAACCCCTTTCAGCAACAAGACAAGAAAGGGAACCCCGCAACACAGAAACGCAAGTACCTCCAGATCCTAGCTTAACTGGTGCATTTAATATAAATTTTAACCCTCATTGATGAACTCAGTGCGAGGTTAATTAAGTGATGATTGGTTTTTCAGATCTATGCAATTTCCATATTGCTGGCAAACTTGGGCTTTCACATTTTCCTTCTCTTAAACTTTAAAAAATTTTTTTTTTTTTTATTTTCCTCACTTTCTCTCTTTCTGCACCTTGTGTGAATGCATGTGTTTATGTGTTAAATTAGTTTATATGTCTTAGATCTATCCAATAAAGCCTTATTTATACTGAAAAGAGAAGTATCTCGTGTTTTGCGCTCACAAGTTAATGTCTTAAACTGCCGACATTGTTACCGTGCTAGTTAATAGTGTTTTCACTATATTTTGGAAATAAATATCCATTGCAGAATTAATGTCATACGGCTCGCTCACTGACTCGCTGGCAGTCTCAGTGATCCGCCGTAAAACAGTGAATCTGTCCTAATTCCCTTACATATTAATGGTGGAGTTCCCTTTAAAATCTTAAATGATTCCCTTAGCAAATTGACCTGTTTTTCCCTTACACTGAACTTAATTACACAGACCTGTGGCTCTAACGCTGTGGCCATGAATCCAGTTAAAAGACTGTTTGGCTTATCTGATGACGATTGACCCTTACTGGCCTCTCAGTTTGCCTACCGGAGCAGACATTCTGTGGAAGTACAGTCACATAGACTTCCCTATATCCTGGCAAAATAGACAGACCAGGGACTTATTTGAGGATCCTGTTTGTGGACTTCAGTTCAGCCTTTAACACTATCATCCCAACACTCCTCCAGACCAAACTAACTCAGTTCTCCGTGCCCACCTCCCTCTGTCAGTGGATCAACAGCTTCCTGAAAGACAGACAGCAGCTAGTGAGGCTGGAAAAATACAAATCCAGCACCCGTACGATCAGCACTGGCGCCCCCAGGGTTGCGTCCTCTCCCCACTGCTCTTCTCCCTCTACACCAATGACGCACTCTAACGACCCGTTAATGACAGCACTGTAACGACAGTGGAGTCATTCAGTTTCCTGGGCACCACCATCTCTCAGGACCGGAAGTGGGACATTCACATAGACTTCATTGCTAAAAAGGCCCAGCAGAGGTTATACTTCCTTCACCAGCTGAGGAAGTTCAACATGCCACAGGAGCTGCTGAAACAGTACTACTCCGCCATTATTGAATCTGTCCTCTGCACTTCAATAACTGTCTGGTTCAGCTCATCTACCAAAACTGACCTCAGAAGATTGCAGCGGATAATCTGGACTGCTGAGCAAATCTATGGTAAACCTCACCTACCTCCAAAACTGTACTTATCCAGATCAGCAAAGGCTGCAAAATCACTTCTGGCCCCCTCCCATCCAGCCCCACTCCCTCTTGAACGTGCCGTCTGGTCTGCCTACAGAGCACGGAGCACCAGAATGGCCAACCCAGGAACATTTTCTTCCCATCAACAATCCATCTCATGAACACTGACAATAAACGTGTACACACACATCTATTATACCTTTATTATTTAATACTTTTTTACATTTCAATTTGCACCTCATATCTGTAATACATAATTGGTCTAAATTGATATTGTGTTTTTGCTATTTTGTACATTGTTTATTTTGTATATTATTCTTTTTATTATATGTGTCCTGGTTTGTTACTGTCATTCCTGTTGCACTTGTGATCCTTTCTGCCACCTAAACAAATTCCTTGTATGTGTAAACATACCTGGCAGTAAAGCTCATTCTAATTCTGATTCCGATTCTGATTTTATTTCGAACACACTTCAAGTGTATTTATCTTTCTGTACTGTTAGATGTTTTACTTCTTTCTTCGACTTGTTTAAAACAAATGAAAAAATACAGTATATTTTTTAAAAATTAAAAAAAACACTTAATATCTTATGCTATTTTTGAAAAATGTTATATATTTATTATTAAACACATCAAACAAGTATCCTCTATTTACGATACTCAATACACTATATGCAATATTTTATGATACACAAAATGAGATACATGTATAAATGTTTTTATTAAAAAGTACGCTTCCTCTTCAGGAACTCGAGCTGCGCTGGAAAACGCTAGGAGAACGCCCTTCAGCATGACGGGCTCTGAACCTCGTGTGTAATCAGACCAATAGATGGGCGAGACATCACGGTGGGTGACATAATGACCAGGAAGCTATAAAAGCACGTGCGGTGAGACCAGCCTCAGCTTTTTGTCATTCAGCAAACGCTCTGTGTGTGTGTGTGTCAGTTCTGAGTCTTATTTGGTGTTGTCTGTCCCGTAGGGCTAGAAAATAAAGAAAATAATTATGTCCAAGGCATATGACAAGTCACATCATTTGAGTAGGGGCGAAGGCAGCCAGTGTTTCAAACTATATGTTCCTCCCTGCCCGCCTTTCATTACGGGTGCGGATACACACAGTTTGTGCGTTGTCTGCCTGGGAGCGGAGCATGCTGAGTCAGCTCTTGAGAGAGCTGACTGCCCGCATTGCGAGCGTCTTCCGATGCATGTTCTCCGCTCCTGGAAGGCACTCTTTGCTCAGGGTGCCTTCGCAAGCGTTCCCCGCGGCGATTACGCTCGTGGGGTTCGCAGCTGGAACTGGCGGAGGGAATCGAGACGGGCGAGTCCCTATCTTCTTCCTCACCCACCAGATTCAGTGCCCGTTCTCTGGGATCGGAAGCCCGTTCTGTGGTTACTTCCCCCCGGGGAGCGGGCTCGGAGCTCCGCCTGTCTTCTTCCGAGGAGGTTGATGTGGTGGGCGTCAATGAAGAATTGCCCCCTCAGTATGAGGAGCTTTTGGAGGTGGTAACTCATGCCGTGGCCAAACTGAATATCGAATGGCCCGCCGAGAAGATGGCTGAACCGCAGAAAAGCAAATTGGATGAGCGGGTTTTGCGTATTAAGCCACCACCTCCGCGCCGGAGCCTGCCTTTTTCCCCCGACCTCCACACCGAGGTGTCGAAGTCGTGGGGAAGACCATTCTCGGCCCGCCTCTTTATTCCCGCCTCTGATTATTATGGCAATGTGTCGGGGATGAAAGAACGCGGTTATAAGACGATGCCCCGGGTAGAGCAGACGCTTGCGCGCTATCTGTCTCCGCGCTGGCTCGTCCTTTCTTCAGCGCTGGTGGGCAAGCGGCAGCGGGCCAGGCTGGTGCGTGTCTGCACACCATGGCGGTGTTACAGGCGTACCAAGCCGACCTGCTGAAAGAGCTAGATGAGGGTGAGCAGGTAAATTCTGAGGATGTTACAGAGCTCAGGAGGACCGCTGATTTGTCTCTCCGCGCCACTAAGGAGACCGCCCGTGCCATTGGCAGGTCTATGGCAGCTATGGTGGCAGCGGAGAGGCATCTGTGGTTGACCCTGTCTGATATGAAGGAGAAGGACAGGGTCTTCCTCTTGGATGCCCCGCTTGTGCCTTCTGGCCTGTTTGGCGACGCCGTTAATTCGGTTGTTGACAGGTACCAGGAGGCCCGTAAGCAGGCGGCGGCATTCCAGCGGTTTCTCCCTCACCGATCTATAGCTCTGGGGGCTGCTGGGCGGGAGCAGCCCCCTCCACATACCAGCTCCACATATCGGGAGGCTCAAACGAGCGTGGCCTCAGTTGCCTCACGTAATCCGCCGTGTCGAGGCGACGCTCTAGGTCGGGGGCCTCTAAGGCTAAGCCGGATCTTCGGACCGTACTTAAGTCTAAGAGGTCCTCGGCCAAAAAGTCCTTACGCCACTGGCCCAGGACTCATGAGGGCAGTCCCCTCTGGGGTGCAGCGGGTTACACACGCATTACACGGTGTCCGTCTCGCCTCAGTGCCCTCAGGAGATCGGTCCTCAAACCCTGCCGGTGTTCCAGGGCGCAGCAGTCTCCGGCGAGCGCCTCTCTCAGTCACCGCCCGGCAACGTAGCGGTGCTAAGAGGCTCGCCACCTCCGCGGAGGTCTCTAGAGCAGCAGGTTCGGTTGTTCCCTGCCAGTTCGCCGTTACAGGGCACCGAGCCGGCTGCTCGTATTGCACCAGAGGTCAGTCTCGAGAGACTGATTACCTTAGTAGATTTTCTGGCAGTGTGGAAGCTTCTGCCAAATGTGTCTCATTGGGTCCTGTGCACTGTAGAGAGAGGCTACAGAATCCGGTTTGGTTCTCCCCCGCCTCATTTCAACGGTATTACGCCCACGCTGGTGGGCCCCGAGCATGCTCTGGTCATGGAACAAGAAGTAGTCATTTTTTTAGGAAGGAGGCCATCGAGGTGGTCCCTCCTCATGTGAGGCAGTCCAGGTTCTACAGCCGGTACTTCATAGTTCCAAAGAAGGATGGAGGGTTGCATCCAATTTTAGATCTACGTCAGTTGAACTGCTCAGTCATGTGACTGAAGTTCAGGATGCTCACTATCAAGCAAGTCGTGTCTCAGATCAGGTCCGATGACTGGTTTGTCACGATCGATCTAAAGGACGCATACTTCCATGTATCCATCCTCCCCACCCACAGGGATTCCTGAGGTTTTGCGTTCGGGGCACAGCGTACAATATCGTGTTCTTTTCCTTTCGGCCTTGCACTCTCACCCTGCACTTTCACAAAGTTTGTGGATGCAGCCCTGGCTCCGTTGCGACTTCAGGGCATCCGCATACTCAATTACATCGACGATTAGTTAATTTTAGCTCAATCAGAGCGGATGGCGGTTCGGCATTGAGATGTTGTTCTCGCCCACATGAGAGAGCTGGGGTTCAGACTAAACGCCAAGAAGAGTGTGGCTTTCTCTTCTCCATTACAGAGGACCACTTATCTATGCGTGGTGTGGGATTCGACCACGATGCAGGCACGCATGTCCCCTGCTCGTATCAGGTCGATCCTCGCCGCAGTCGCGAGAGTTAGAGAAGGCCGGTCACTCACTGTCAATCAGTTTCAGAGACTGCTGGGTCTGATTGCAGCTGCGTCCAACGTGATACCTATGGGCCTGCTGTACATGAGGCCCCTACAATGGTGGCTCAAAACCAGGTCCGAATGCCCTACGTGCCCTTGGACAGTGAGGAAACCATGTCTGGCTCAGGGCCCTTGCAGGGAGCTAACTGTCGCCACGCGTAATGCTAGCGCGGACGAGGCCCTCCCGGTGGGGCGCTCTGATTGCCCACACTCCCGTGTGTCTATGGGATGGTCGCCATCTCACTGGCACATCAACTGCCTGGAAGATGCTGGCCGTTCTGCCTTCACTGAGATACTCCTCCAGACCTGGAGTCACCATGTGTTGGTGCATACTGCACACAGCGTTGGTCTCTTACTCAACACCAGGGAATATGTGCTCCACTGCCGTTTGTACAAACGAGCGTACCGATCCTGTGTGTCCCAGGGCAACTTATCCTCGCTGGAGCAGTTTACATCCCTGGCATCTCAATTTGGTAGCAGATTCCTTCGATGAGGTGTCCAAGTCCGGGGAATGGATGCTTCACCCCATGGTGGTGAAGCAGATATGGGAAGTCTTTGGCCAGGCCTAGGTGGATTTGTTTGCGACTCGCATGACATCGCACTGTACCCTATGGTTCTCTCTAAGTCATCCAGCTCCACTGGGGCTGGATGCCACGGTATAGACGTGGCCGAGGCTTCGTCTGTACAATTTTCCCCCGATCGCTCTGCTCCAGGGAGTTCTGGAGAGAGTGCGCCGGGACGGCTCCGTCTTCTGCTAGTCTCCTGTTTCTGTCCAGCCGAGTTGGGTTTCAGGCCTGATTTCTCTCCTCGATGGCGCTCCGTGGGAGATTCCCATCAGGAGAGATCTCCTCTCACAGGCGGAGGGTATGATCATCCACCCCTGCCCGGAGCTGTGGAAATTGTGGGTGTGGCCCCTGAGGGGGCACAACTCGTAGCTTCCGGTCTCTCAACCGAGGTTGTTGATACCATTCTCCAATCCAGAGCTCCCTCAACGAGGAAACTGTACACCTTGAAGTGAAACTTTTCACTTCTTGATGCGAACCGCCAGCTAGACCCCGTTACCTGCCCTCTTTTTTTTTTGTTTTTTTGTTTTTTTTTTTTTTTTGTTTTTTTTTTTTTTTTTTTTTTGGTACCGTGCTGTAGTTCTTGTAGGCCCGTTTCTTTCTCCGCAGGGCTGACCCACTCCACCCTGAAGGTCTACATGGCAGCCATTGCGGCCTACCACGCCCCCTCTCGGTGGCCATTCATTGGGAAGACACCCTCTTCTTACACGTTTCCTCCGCGGTGCGCTGAGGCTGAGGCCTCCGGTACGATCTCGTGTCCCCACGTGGGACCTGGCTGTGGTGCTACAGGCTCTCTGTAGGCCTCCCTTCGAGCCTATTGAGGAGATATCTGATCGCCTCCTTACTATAAAGACTACCTTCCTTCTGGTGATATCTTCCCTCAAGAGAGTTGGGGATCTGCAGGCCCTTTCTGTGGCCCCGTCTTACCTAGACTTTGCACATGGGCTGGCCAAGGCGTTTCTGTTCCCAGGAGTGGGATATGTCCCTAAGGTCCCCGTCTCTGCACCGCGGCCTGTCGTTCTCCAGGCCTTCAGTCCTCCTCCCTTTGAGGATCCAGACCAGCAGAGGCTAAACTGCATGTGTCCCGTGCGTGCACTGGATGCATACGTCCACAGAACTGCCCTGTGGAGGAGGGCGGACCAGTTGCTTGTTTGTTACGGTCCCCTTAAGAGAGGTCTGCCGGCAACTAAACAAACCCTCAGTCCGTGGATATAGTGGATGCCATTTCCAGCTGTTATGAGTCCTCTGATCTCATCTCGTCGTTAGGGGTCAAGGCTCACTCAAGTCGTAGTGTGGCAACCTCTAAGTTTTTTTTAGCGGGTGTTCCGATACAGGACATCTGCAACGGGCGGGTTGGTCCACGCCCTTACCTTTGTTAGGTTTTATGGTCTAGACTTGTGAGCCACTCCTGGCTCTTCTGTCCTCTCGCCCTAGCTGTGCAATCTTCCACACTAGGCAGAGACTTAGAAGTCTGGCGGCGTGGGCATTCTCGTTCCCCTAGCGTTTCCGACGCAGCTCGAGTTCCTGAAGAGGAACGTCTCAGGTTACGTATGCAACCCTGGTTCCTCGAGGGAATGAGACACTGCGTCTCAGAGCCATACTTCCAGTGTCCCTGCGAGCGCTTGCTTCATTCCTAGAAGCTAACGCCGGCTTCACCTCACGTGCTTTTAAGCTTCCTGGTCATTACGTCACCCGCCGTGACTTCTCGCCGCATCTATTGGGTCTGATTACACTCGAGGTTCAGAGCCCGTCACGCTGAAGGGCGTTCCCCTAGCATTTCTGACGCAGCGTCTCGTTCCCTCGAGGAACTAGGGTTACATACGTAACCTGAGACAATTTCTTCATATAAATATTCTTAATTAATAACCAACTGTCTTTTTTCCAATGCAAGTACTTTAAATATAAAAAAAGAGACAAATGTACATTAAAAGCAACACTGCATATTAAGACTTGTTTTCATATATTTTATTTTGGTCACACTGTAAGTATATCTTGTCTTTTTGTACTGGCAGATGTTTTACTTTTTTTTAAATGAATGAAAAAATATTAATGATACAGTATATTCTCTGAAAACACTTAATATCTTATGCAGTCCTGCAAGAATTTTATATATTTTTCTGGTAAACACATCAACCAAGACTAATTAAAAACTTATTAAGAAGTTATTTTTGTAGTGAACTTTCTTCCGACACACGTGGGTAATTTATTAAGCATTAAAATTAGTCACAATGTCCTGCCATTGTACTGAATTCACCCAACCATATATTCATTAATTACATTTTTCTTTTGTGTTCAGCAGTAAAAAAAAGTCATACGGGTTTGGAACGACATGAGAGCAAGTAAATGATAACAGAATCCTCATTTTTGGTTGAACTATCCCTTTAATTAGCTAGTTGTCCAGTGTGGTTCCACTCACACAGCACCGGTTGACAAAACTTACTTTTAAATCCTTCTTCAGTCGGTTCACTTCAGTTTGCTCAGATTATACAGTATATGAACATAACAGTACTTAGCATTCTAAAACAAAACTGACCGTATTATGCTGCTGTGTGAATGTAGCCCCTGTGCATTTGTCATTTTGTTTTTAAACGCAAAGCATAGACCCTTCTGGGGCTTATCAGCTCACAGCCTGAAGGGTTTGTTTAGATAGCATTGTAGCGGCCATGTTTAAACATGAGTAGTCAAGTTCTGCCTCTCCCTACAAATGAGTCAGTAGCGAGAGTTAGTTTGTATCCTGGGATGGCAGAGAGACATCGCTTCATACATCACCCATAGGATTTCAGAATGCCGTATATCATTGCACAGCCGCATAGATACAGTATTATTCACGTACAGTGGGACATCTGGGCCCTTGGAGTCTCTTATCCTACACATCCTCTCACTTTCTGATAGAACAGTGCCTTGGCTGGCTGTTTGTGACTTGTACTGGGGCCTAAATGCCAAACTGTGAAATAGAGATGTGTGAAGTGTCTTCCCTCAGTGGGCAGTCGGAATCATCAGTCCTCCATCTGCCACTATCAGTCACATCTCTTGGCTTTAAGCTGCTCTTCTTTCAGATCCACACTGCAATAAAGGAAGGTACACATGCACACACACACACCACACCACACACACACACACACACACACCCACACACACACACACACACACACACACATAACTCAGTGGAGGACACAGGGGCTCACTAATGCTGAGGTCTGACATGAGATGCTCCAGTAATGGGATGAGAGTAGCATCTCCTGAGTTTACCACACACACTTAGATGGGAATGGCACAGCTGTGGATGCTATTTTACCATGATGGATGCTGGTTGGGGAAAGAGACCTCCCATTGCGTAACTAATAGCCCCATGGTTTGTGTGTTTGTGCCTCTGCAAATTTATGTCCTCCATCAAAAGGTCCCTAGACTTCGGTAATGGTTTCGCCTTCCAAACATGTTTGTTGACATCAGGTGAGATGCAGTCTCTCGTAGCCAAACTTCTGACTACGACATAAGGTCTGGTAGACATTACTAATATTCTAGCCAATAATCACCCATGTAGGCGTCGAGGACAAGGTATACTGACAGTAAAAAAAATCAACACTGGTGGCATGATTTGAAAGAGAGATACTATAATATAGAGCACTGTTGGGAAAAAAAAAAGTACTAATTTAAAATTAATATACAATTCTGTTTGTGATGTAGAGAACATTTTTCCAGGTGACTTAACAAAATTATTTTAAATATTTGATGAGTGTCATTTTAGTATAATTGAGATATCATATATTTTTTTTTATTAATATTTAGATTTAATTTCTACATTTTCTTTAGTTAAAGTTAGGTTTTTGTAATTTTTAACAATTTCATAGGTTTTTCTTTTTTTTCTTTTTTAATGTTTATGCTATGTTATTTTAGTAAATATTTCAGTGTGTAGTCTAAATGAAAACGAGAAAAGTTTTTTCATTTCATTTTTTAGTTAAAAGTTTTTATTCACTTTGCTATTTTGTTTACATTTATGCCACTGACCTGGCAACTGTGGCACATCCAATGATTATTTCATCCTCAGTGAAATACGTGAGTCACCAACTCGATCTAAGATATAAAGCTGGAATGGCTAGCAGTAAATCTCTAGCTGAGGGGGCAAACACCCAACTCTCACACGAGAGGGGAGCGCAACCTACCGCATGTTCCAATGCTGGAACAGCTAGCAATAATTTATTTAGCCGAGGGAGCAACACAGCCAGCTCTAAAACGAGAGGGAGGCTCGGACCCACAGCATGTTCCAATACTGGAACTGCCAGCAGTAAGTTACCTAGCTGAGGGAATACAGACCCAGCTCTCAACGAGAGAGGGGGCTCGCCCAGCATGATCGTTAGAAGTCAGAGGTAAGAGTACTGCAAGATAGCCAAAAACTCAGCACATCAGAGAGGCGGATTTTGAAAGGGCCTAGTTCATCTGATGCTACTGGTTCCAGGTGCTCTGGGAAAACAGAGAACTCAACTCTCACGTGAGAGGAGAACTCCGAATTCAGAAAGAATAGTGCGCTCATAGGCAACCCTTTGGTAAAGGGAAGCACTGCTAATACAACCACGAGAACAGCCCATGGAGTGAACCCGGGCGCTTGATAGGAAGCAGCATGCTCATAGTAACCCTCAATGGTAAGGGGAGCGATACTTCCAAGTGTGTCGAAAATAGAGACACACTGGTTGAGTGGAGCCCAAGGTACCGGGGTCTAACCAACTCAGAGAAAGGGAACGAAGCTACAATGCGTAACCCTTACCGTACAGGATTTCAGAAAGTGCGCAAAGTCTAGCGTGCACACTTACCACTGATGTGGATTTTAGAAAGTGCGCAAAGTCCTCAGCGTGCACACTTACCACTATGTGGGTTTCAGAAAGTGCACAGAGGTTTAGTGTGTGCACTTACCATAGCATGGATTTAAATTTCCAGGCATCTGATCACAGATACCCGGAGGTACTGGGCCAAACGGGAGAGGCAAGCTCAAATACAACCCTCTAAGGTGAGGGGAGCACTGTCTGAGACAGCATTTACACAGGAAGGTTTTTGTAATGCCACCTATTCTTCCCGCTCGATGCCTCAGCAAGAGGGGATATCCTGGAGCCCGGACATCCAGGAATTTTTTTTCAGTGTCGTGCCGGGGGCCTGATGATCAAGAAAGCTCCCGCAGAAGCCTCTGACCTGGCTGCATGGTCCAGGATATTAGCCAGGCACTAGGCTATCATACCTGCTGGAAACACAATATCGACGAGTAGGTCACACTGCAAGTCGAGCACCCTGGTTCGTACTCATCAAAGGGTTGCTCGCAGAGGACATACTAGAAAGGCCAGAACACACCGGTTCTGAAGACCTGCAAATAATCTCCCCAAAGGATATAAACACATAACACCAGCCATAAAATACATCTATATATATAAATGGATCATACTCAACTCACCCACCACGTTCCCGTGCCGGAACCCCTCTCAAAGGCTATCCAGAGATCCTCTAGTCCAGACCATCAGTAAGGTGGTCGCTATGAACCATAGAACCAACCAAACCATCATAGGTCCGCATAGGAGACTGTAATGCAGGAAAATTCCCACCTAACCTCTGTCAGGTGGAGATGGTGGTTACAGGGAAATTAGGAAGGGGACGATAAGGGCAGATGTAAGACCCCCGAAGGAAATGAGTAGATACTGAGGTATTACTCTGATCCGGACAAAAGCGTTGACGCCTTGTCTGGATCACATCCCTGAGGTCTTGCTTACCTCCCTTTGACCCGCGATTCCTCATACCCCTACCCGCAGGTGGGGGAGGAGCGCGAGCCGCGACACTAGCCTTCTGTGCCCGTCTCTGATCCTCAGACCGAGACGGACCAGGACCCCTATGTTGTTCGGGCTCAGACCTGGACTTCGTGGAATGAAGGATTTTAAAAGGCCGCTGAGCGCGCCTTCGCCTCCCTGACCTTCTCGACCACCGTCTCAACGGAGGTGCCAAAAAGTTCAGAAACCGGAGCATCGAGAAGAAAGCCCCTCTCTTTCTTCCCGACATCTGCCAGGTTCACCCACAGATGACTCTCCATAACCACCATGGCCGCCATAGATCTGCCAATGGCAGTGGCTGTCTGCTTAGTGGCACGGAGAGCAATATCCGTGGTATGACGCAACTCAACCTCATCAGGAGATAGACCCTGCCTTTATCCAGGTCTTTCAACATATCAGCCTGAAAAGCCTGAAGCACCGCCATGGTGTGCAACGAAGCCACAGCCTGACCTGCTGCTGCGTATGCCCTGCATTTTAATGCTCAGCTTCTTTGCCCTCCTCAGACATTTCCTGCTCTTCTTGGGCTGAACCCAGTAGAGCACTGGTCCCTGGATCAGATGATGTTAAAGAGATAACATCATCCTCCAGTGGCTCTCTCTCGTCCGAGCCAACGAGAGCGAGAAGGAAAGCCCCTCCCTAAACTCATCAGCCAGGTTCACCTGCGAACCCCATGAGCTCATTCTCCTCCGTGCCTCAGCAGCGGTGGGTCCTGGATCGCTGGAAGCAGATGGCTGCCCCTCTTTCCCTCGAAAAGAGAGACAAACGAGAGCAAGAGCTTTTTCAATCGAAAAATGCCACAATGCACGCAAATCGGCCCCGTCAATGACTCAGTGTTGCGTGCTCCTCGCCCAAACACAAAACGCAGAGATCGTGTATGTCATCAGGTGTCAAATAGCGACGACACGGATGCACACACCCTCTAAACGCTCTGCCAGTGCTCGCCATAATAATAGATAGTAGATCACGCTTACCACGTTCAAATGCAATGGGTCAACAAAACAGTCAATGAAGACGAAGAAGAGACTGACGTGTTCTCCCGGCGCCTATTTATACTATAGTCGCACCGGTAGTGACATCATGGCTGTAGCCAGCCAACGAGTTGGTGTTTTTTCAATGAATGCTTCAGACACGGTTCAGGACGAGGCGTTCCCCCATAGCGACCCCTAGAGGACGCAGTTCGAAGTTCCCTTGAAAGGGAACTTTTGTGTTCTTATTCCCGGTTGCCTGAAGTCAGCCAATCAGATTAGAGTTTGCCAGATTGAGAAAGTGCTTTCCTATTTTTGAGAAACATCAGACAGTCATTGAACAGGCTGTGGTGTCTTATTAAAAGGCAATATTTGCCACCTGGAATTAGTTATAAGGGGCTTTTTTTCACTTTATGGGGGTCTTTTCCCAAATCATTCAACGGGCACAGTGTGTCGTCAATTCATAAAGGGGTCCAAAAGTCTGAGACCACAAGGAAAATGCTTCTGCATTTTTTTTAACAGCATGCACTCAACATGCCATGAACTCCAAAAATTGTGTAAAACGTGATGTTCTCCAGCATGATTTGAGAATGAACCAAAAGTAGCTTGTGCTTTAAGGTACAAAGGTATAAAGTGCAGAATTATAAATATGTATTTTAATGATACATACTTTAATGATTATAGGATTTTAATTAATATAAGAATATATATATATATAATATATATATATAATATATATATATAGTCTAGAATAGTCCCACTATAATGTCCAAGCTGAATCATTGACATGAATACAATTCTAAATCTGAATGATTCAAATCAACATGCACATAATATAATAAAGCTAGAATGCATTTGAAATAACTGTCCTGTCTTCATGATAGATTTATTCTGTACAGTTGCCAGTTCACAATTCCTTGCCTTCCTTTTCCTAAAGTAACAGTTCTGTCATCTTTACTCACAGTTATTGCATTCCAAACCTGTGTAACTTTCTTTTTTTTTCTGCGGAAATGTTGTTTGGACCCTGCTGACTTTGAAAATATCTTCTTTTGTGCTCTGCAAAAGAAAAAGAAGAAGAAAAAACAGATTTCCTGTAACTCAAATGGTAGAAAAGCAAAGCCAAGTCAGGCTCTAGCAAAGCCAAGGTCATGGGTTCGATTCTCAGGGTAAGCAAGAACAGATGCAAATGTAAATGTGTACCTTGAATGCAAAGTTGCTTTGGATAAAAAACATCTGCCAAATGCATAAATAAAAGAAAGTCATATGGGTTTGGAATGACATGAGAGTGGGTATAAATGATGACAGAACGATCTCTTAAAGGATTAATGTGTTATCAGCGAACATTTCCTCTAGTACTACTCCACACTCTTCAATATGGCAAATGATCAAGTGTGGGTCTTTTTTGTAAAAGAATTTCATGGCTTGAATTTCTTAATCCACACCCATGTGGTTTTGTCTTGCTTCGGCTGCAGCAAAATGTGTTGTAATACAACGGGAAACATCTCACAGCTTCTCTGCTTTATGTGCTGCCTCCAGCGCATCTAAATGTTTGCTGTGTAATGGATTTGAAACGCTCATTTAAAATGGTCTCTTTGATTTCCACCCACCCACTCAAAAGCTGCCAGTGGGAGTAGAGGGGATGGGCCACTGTCTCCACTGCACCTCTGCAAGACTGATCATTCAAGCTTAAAGGCTATAAAACTGAGCTATTCCCCATCTCCCTCATACTGCCCGGGTTATAGAAAAAGGCAATCATTTGTTTATAAGATGTCATTTGGCACCAGGCAGAATGCTTTCTGGTCAAATACATACATAATCTCATTGAGGGGTTGAATGAAATAACTGAGAAGCCTCTGTGTTTTCAGTAAACAAACCAATCTTGGGAAACATTTAGGCAAATGAGTTAATCATGGATTCAAAAAATGCTGAAGGCAGGAACCAAATGTTTTTGAATATAAATGAAAGAATATTGTGATTTCAAAAAGCACAGAAAAACAACAAAAAATATTGCAATTTAGAGAATGTTAATTAACACACTTCATTAACATGCCTAAAGTTGTTCTCGGCTTTGACTTTGCTCATAGAGGCATTTATGAATTCTTATGATGAACAAAAAGAGACATCCGCATATGACCTTTTGTTTTAAAGATGCACTTTGTTTATTGACAAGTTGCATAGATGCAGCAGCACACAAATGCAATATGCATTTTAGTTAGCAATGCAACTGTAAAAGTGAACTTTTTTAAGTGTTCAAAAACAGGAAGGTTATTGCAGTTAGACTGGTCATATTTTATGTGACTGTAAGCTTTTTTTTAAGTGTTATTCATTTCTTTATCAGTGCAACTTTTTTAAAATAAGGAATAAAAAGTACTAAGTGCTTCTTTAAAATCACACACTGTTTAATCATGTTTAATTGCTGTCCTTGTTGACATTTCTGAGGCTGGACAAATGCGGTGAAACTATTCAATATATAGAAAAAGAGCCACAAAATCACACAGACAATGAATATGACTACAAAAATAAAGCACTTAATTTATATTATGGTTAGTAACCATAAAAATGAAGTTGGTTACCATTGGTTACCAAGCAACTAATAATTGAACTGAACATTTGCTGAGTTTTAGATGATTATGCTTAGAAACAGAACCTTATGACTAAGGATTACTAAGAGAGACAAAACAGCAAGTGAGAAAGTGTGAATGGGCAGATGAAAAAGGAACGTCTACATAAACAGTGTGTAAAATATTCAAGAAGACATCACCAGAGCTGGGTTGTGTTATTGAACTAATGAGGACATCTATGGCAAAGCTGAAGATCTGGAATTAGAACAGCCACAAGCACCTACTCAGTTTTTTTCCCCTGTGAAGTTCTGATGAACTGTCATACTCAGTACGCCAAGCATTCAAACCAAACAAACTCCGTGCTTCGTGCACGTAACCGTGCAACCATGTTGGTATAAGAAGAAATTTATCTTTTAACACAGGGGAATTCTGAGAACCATCATTACACTGATGTTAATGAGTGTCTATGTGTGGATTAGCTGGCAGCAATTACTTCCCCCTCTGGTTATTTCTTGCAGAGGGATTCTGAATAACAAATCTGTTATAAAGTTCACTATAGTTGTGTTCTTTCTGAGATACAGAGACATAACAATAGCATTAGGATACAAGACACCAATGTTCAATATAGAATTATTACCAATTATCAGAACAAATTTCACCCCCAAATAACATTGTTCATTAGACTGACAATAGGTTATTTGCAGTTGTGGTTGCTGAGCAAAGTGACAAATATTGGGAATTTCACACAGACTTCAAATGAAATGTATTCATTTAGAATTTAATGGCGATTTTTTTATGTGCGTGTTGTAAGGGAAACAGGTCAATTTAGCTCAAAGGGAATCATTTAAGATTTTAAAGGGAACTCCACCATTAATATGTAAGGGAATTAGGACAGAATCACTGTTTTACGGCGGATCACTGAGACGGCCAGCGATTCAGTGAACGAGCCGTATGACAGCAATTCTGCAATGGATATCTATATCCAAAATATAGTGAAAACACTATTAATTAGCATCTGTAACAAGATCGGCAGTTTAAGACATTAACTTGTGAGCACAAAACACAAGATACTTCTCTTTTCCATATAAATAAGGCTTTATTGGATAAATCTAAGACATATAAACTAATCTAACACATGAACACACGCATTCACACAAGTTTTCAGAAAGAGAGAGAGAGGAAATAATTAGTTTAAGAGAATGAAAATGTGAAATCCCAAGTTTACAGCAATATGCGCATTGTATAGATCTGAACAACCATCAATCACTTAATTAACCCTCGCACTGAGTTCCTCAATGAGGTTAAAATTTAGATTAACTGCACCAGTTCAGTTTAGAATCTGGAGGTACTTGCTTTCCTGTGATGCGGGGTTCCCTTCCTTGTCTGGTTGCTGAAAGGGGTTTCCCGTTTTTCTGATTGGCTGGAGGTTCAGTCGTGGGAAGCCAGTGATTGGGCGTTGGCTGGCGACGCGGAGCTGTGGTCTGCAGTTGAAGATTAGACAGCACTCTTCTGGAAGATGCGGCGTTAGGCTTAACTCAGAACACGAAACTCTCAACGGAAAATAAAACAAACTAAAGAAATAGAAATAGATGTAAAGTTTGATGAGACCAGGTGGCGTTTCTTCTCATGGTTTTGGAGGAGCTGGCGTGTAAGCCAGAGCACGCTCAAACTAAAGAAGCATGACTAGGAGTGAAAAGCTAAAAGCCGCATGGCTAAAAGCTAGACACAAAAAGTCAGACCCGCAAAAGGCAAAAGACCAAAAGCGCAGTTTGATGGTGTCCTGAGTATTTAAACCAGGCTGTTTAACACACCCAAATGGTGTTTTGACCAATTGTAGCTCGGGGTGTTGCAATGTTTCTCCTTCCCATTCATAAATCAACTGTTATCTCATCATTCACATGACCTGCGTTTTTCCCGCTCTGGTAGAGTATGATTTTGGACATGATTTCTATCACGAGGATATGATACATTTGACCAAGAATTGACTGGGAGAAACGTTTCAAGCATGAAAATTCAAACTCACACATACCAAGCATGAATATGACCCCTTAAGCTCTTCAATAGTTATTAACAATACATACACAATAAATGATTAAGACATCATGGTTAAACGTGTGGGTTACATACACAATATAGAATTATGTATAGCAATTATTAGTTGCTCACCAGTCCTTTTAGTGTAATTTAGGTGCATGGAAAGGCAGTTTCCGTGCCATTCTGTGAATGTATGAAGACCAGAGATTAAAATGTCTGTAAGGAATTTTAGTCTCTCTGTTCTTGTCGTAAAGTGGGGGAAGTCAATTTACGAGGAGCTTGTGACTGTAGTTACTATCGTGTGATAGTCATGCGGTCATCTCTTTTGACCATTATTCTTGATAACTTGCCCCAAAATTTTACAATCTCCTTGGACTTGTCAATGTGTTCTTTTGTGTTAATGTTGAAAACTGTTCTGTGACAGGGTCTTAGGTTTAGGCTTGCTTCAGAGAGGCTGGGGTCTGTTTTATGACATCCTGTTGTCTTGGGCCTCTGTGGAATGTTTTGACTCCTCGTGCCTCAACTCGGTTTTGACCAAATCTTAGATTGTCTGATTCGGTCTGATATCCTACAGTGTGTAAGTGTGTGTGTGTACCTGGTATTCCAAATGTCCCCCAAAAGTATAGTAATGCCAGTAAATTTTGACCTTGTGAGGACATTTTTTGGTCCCCATGAGGAAACAAGCTTGTAAATCACACAGAATGGAGTGTATTGAATATCTCTGTGAGGGGGAGGTTTAGGTGTAGGGTTGGTGTAGGGGGATAGAAAATACTGTCTGTACAGTATAAAAACCATTATGCCTATGAAGTGAACCCACAAAAAATGGAAACCAGTGTGTGTGTGTGTGTGTGTTTGTGGTGTGTGTGTGTATATACACACATGCATTCATAATTATATATGAAGACATATAGATAGAAAGATGATAGGTAGATAAATAATAAATATATATGAAAAAATAAATGTTTAGGGGAAAAGAATGTACATAAATTGAAAAAAAATATACAGTATAATTTTTTCATCTTCCCTGTACATTTAAGATTTTTAATTGGACTAATTATATTCACATCAGATAATGGCTGTCAGTCAGTTTGGTCCATGAGCCATTGAAAATACCAATGCAATATTTAAATGTGTCTTTTCATGCACCACACACACAATAAAGCCTTAGCTTAATGTGTAGAGTGCATTAAAAAGTGTCTCGTCCATATCTCGCTGCCAGTGCTTCGCCCAGACGGTGCAGTCGATAAGAGCAGAAAAACAAGCACTGTCACAGACTCTGGAATTTCACATCAGTAGCAGGGCCGTGGAGTGCGCTGGATGGAGTGAAAATCTAAGCAGAGTAATTCATGCTCAAAAATGGCAGTGCCTCCTACTCCCCCTAATTTTCTCCCCACTCTTTGGAATGCAGAACGAACCAGCAAATCTGCTGGCAAAGTTATAAAATGAATGCACTGTTGGTGTAGATTAACGTAATGATTTCCCCAATTGCCAACTGTCACCAAATAAAGAATGAGATGCCAATTACGAATAGAAACCGAATTAACATTCTTCACCATTGTTCATCTCATTCCTGCTGTAATCAGATTAATCTCAGGGCCAGTTTGCAGAGGTGCATTAGTATTTTAGATTTTCTGATTTTTTGATATTTTTTTCTATTGATCTCATAGAACTTTGCTCAAGGGGAAGGTTTGACACTGACCCTCACATGATGGCAGATGTAAAGTTCTGCTTATTCTCGCTGAGCTCTCCAGGTTGTGCCAGTCAGCTATGACAGGATCCTAAGGCACTGCTAACAGAAGCCTAGTTGGAAGCCCATGGCGTTGCTCCTGGCACTGTGGAAAGTGTGAGTGAGGGGGCGAATGCGGATTCAGAATTCTATCTGTAGTTTCACGAATGTTGTACATGGATGCTAACTCAAATCTCTCTGAGGAACATTTTGCTTATACACTGAATGCTTAATAAACACACATAATATTGCTAATGCTCATTGACCTTATCAGATTAGGGTTTGAAATGAATGATGATTGCACAAACTCATGAAAATGAAGGTTCTTTACTGGCATTGATGGTTCTATAAACAACCTTTAACATTCATGGAAACTTTCAATTGCACAACATGTTCTTTATAGTAGTAAAAGGCTCTTCAGATTCTTAAAATGTTCTTTACATTGTAGAAAAAATGGTTGCTTTAAGAACTGTTCATTTAAAGGTTCTTCTATGGCATTTTGGAGAACCTCTAAATAGCCTTTCAAGGATAGCATTTTTCTGAGGAACTCTGAGAAACCCAAAAGTTTGTGCAAGAAAGAAACCCTAGAAACAAGTAGTTCCCCAAGAAACTAAAGGAAAAGGCATAAAGTAAAAGTTTTGAGGCATTTGAAATGTATATTGATATTCCTTGTGTACTCAGTAGGACAGTTGAGACACCATCAAAGGGTGCCTAGAGGTTCTCCAAAGTTTCAGTCTATGTGGGGCACTGTGTAATGCAGATCAGAGAAAGCATATCCTAGTGCAGCTTTTATAGCATCTATAAACAGAATTAACCAGCCACATGGATCTTCTGTGATAAAACTCATGTATTCGAATAGCAATTAATAGATAGAGGGGCAAGAGAAAGTAATTTCAAAGTAACACAAACACGTCACCAACACATGATTGTCAAGAGAAAGCATTCTGTATAAAAGCAGCAGTTTAAACAGCAGAATCAATACTGAACTGATATTCAAAATGATGATACAGTATCCAACACATTTCAAACTCCATGTTTGGTCAGTCACAAGCTGCCAAATTGCTGCTGTCAATCATCAAAAATTCAAGACTCCATATGCATGGAGCAAGGTATTTACTCGGGCAAAACTTTGCAGTAAGTGGCCATAGTTAATTATAGTTCTCAGTTCTTTGATACGAGCATCTGTTGTGCCAAACATCCAAACTATCACTACCTGCAAAAATGTCGAACAGCAGCCCTACAGCACTTAGAAAAGGGTCAAAGAAGATTTTCCAAAATTACTTTTTTGACCAATCCAACGACTCAGGTGGAAATTAAATTACACATGATTCTGCTGCTTGTCAAAAATACTAGATAATTTAGAAGTCATTTTCTCTCTGAATGGTAGAAGAAAGACAGACATTACTGATTCAAGAGACAATAAAATCTCAGACTAGCACCTGTAAATGCTGAAATTGCATCACGTCCCCATCTAAAACAGTTATCATCCGAAAAGGCATTTAGTGAGAACGATGTACAGAAACTTCATAAAAAGTTTCTGTGACCTTACATAAACTAAGTAAATGTGCTGCAATTCTTTACCACCTGGCCTCCCACCTAGAACTATCAAGCCCTTTTCAGACGATTTAGAACACAGCAGCATGTCTGATCCTCAACCAGACCAAGAAAACCCACGTTAGACCCCTCCTGCTCATAGCTGCCAGCATCAAAGTTGCTTTTTAAAAGCTTCAAACTATCCGTTCCTTTTCACATTTCACTTTTAGTTCAATCTGTAAAACGTGCATCATCTATGCTAGTTCTACCATGAGCATTACTAACTGTCTAGTTTGTCTATTTATTTAATATTTAACAAATGGATGTCAGTGTTGTGGACTTGTGTTTCCTTGTTTTACCTCTGTCTTAGTTCCTGTTTTCCTTTTTTGGTCCTGTTTCCTGTTCCTGTCCTCATTGTGTTAATTTGTATCCAGCTGTGTTTGATTAATTATCTTGTTTGCCCCTTGCATTTAAACCCTGTGTTTCTCTGAGTCTGTTATATGTCATCCCTAAGTTCCACTGTGCGTATACCTTGGCTTGTTGGATTAAATTCTAGTTAGTTGAAGTATTATCATGAGTTTTCTCCTCGTTCTTCACAGTGACATAAGACAGACAGCCGGACTCCCCCCAAAAACAGAATGACTACGGCTGAAGACAGGCTTTGGTGTCTGCGGCAGGGTGGTCGGGAATCTGAGAGGTATGTAGAGGAGTTCCTAGAGCTCTCTAACCTGGTGAGCTGGTTCGATGCTGCTCTCGGTGTCTGTTTTCAGCTGGGGCTGGATGATGACGTAATCGGCTGCGATCATCCCACATACAATTTCCCCCTGATCGAGTTGGTTAATCGTGTCCTAGACTTAAATGGAGTAAGTCTCGAAGTGGAAAAAATTCAGAACAATCATCATCCAGTCCCTCCCGAAGACCACCGGGCCTCGCCAGCTCACCCCTCGCCAGGACCCTCCGCATACCCATCCAAACGTTCAGGTTACCCATCTCTTCCCAGCACAGTCTCTGTCCTCAGCCCAGAAGTGCGGGCTGTCCCCGAGTTAAGCCCACGGTGCACTTCTCCAGGCCTGCCGGCCATTCCGAAGTCAAGCTCGCTGGCCGCGGCATTCTTAAGTCCACCGGCCGTTCCCGAGTCAGGTCCGCTGGCCGTTCCTCAGTCAAGCTCGCCAACCGTGGCTCTCTCCAGCCCCCCGGCCATTCCGATGTCAAGCCTGCCAGCTGCGCTGATGTCCTCTAATCAAAGGAGGATGAGGAGAAAAATACTTTTTCCGCCCTCACCCTAGCCCCAGAGCTCGCTCCAGTGTCGGCTCCAACCTATCTAGCCCGGTGAGGGCTCCTGTCCCCGAGTTTAGCCCATGGAGGGCTTCTGTTCCCGAGTTTGACCCACGGAGGGCTCCTGTTCCTATTTCTGGCCCATGGAGGGTCTCGGAGCCCGTAATCGTCCCCAAGTATTTTTTTGGGGGGGGTTGTAGGGCTCCAGCCGTAGAGGCCAAGGCTGGGGCCGCGGCCTTGGAGGCTGCTCCACCATGACATCCTGGTTCCCTGCTCGCAATGCACCTGTGCTGCCTGGTCCTGGAACCCTGCTCTTAGAGGCCTACAGAGCACCCACCCCCCCTCCCCGTTGGATGTTGTATGGGAGGGGGGAGTTATGTCAGTTTTGTGGACTTGTGTTTCCTTGTTTTACCCCTGTCTTGTTCCGGTTTTCCTTTTTTGGTCATGTTTCCGGTTCCTGTCCTCATTGTGTTAATTTGTATCCAGCTGTGTTTGATTAATTATCTAATTTCCCCTTGGATTTTAACCCTGTGTTTCCCTGAGTCTGAGTCCGCTGTTATGTCATCCTAGAGTTCCAGTGTGTATATCCCTTGGCTTGTTGGATTAAATTCTAGTTGAAGTATTCTCCTGTGTCTCCTCGTTCCTCCCAGTGAATCGTGACACTGGAAGCCTCATCAGCTGTCTTAGTGCATCAGAGCAATGTCTGAATTTCCAAATGCATGACAGGGCATCCATAGAATGTAATTCAATTTCCATTTGTATTAAATTGATAGTTCACCCAAAAATAAAAAAAAACCTAAAAGGCATATTTATTTTGTTTTGATTGACCTATTCAATGAAAGTCACTGGGCTCAAATGTTGTTTCGAACCCCAATGACCATTGAATGAGCAAGAACAGTTCTAAAATACCTTATTTTATGTTCTACAGAAAAACTTTTTGGAACAGCTTGAGGGTGGGTAAAAGATGATAGAATATAAATTTTTGGCTAAAAATGGACTTATAACATAATAAATACACTCTAAAAATGGGGTTGTTTTTTCAACCCAAACACAGTGTTTAGCATGCTGGATCATTTTTTTGGGTTATTTTTTCAATGTTGGGTAGTTTGTGTTATAACCAGTGGCTGGGTGAAATGCACCCCTTTCCCACCACTTGATGTAACAATCCAGCAATTGACTTACTGAGCGCATACTCTTTTCGTCTTTTTCAGTGCAGAGTAGTTCCCATTCAGTCAGTCACGTTCTACGCTACGTCAGTGACTGACGAATTGGGATCTCGCACGAGAGCCCAATCACCTTCGAGTGTAAAACTAAACAAGCCAATGACAGTTGGAATGCGTGTTTCGCCACGCGCACCCCGCCCCGCAGCGCGGGTATAAAAGGAGAGTGCGTGCAAACGCACATCAGCTTTTCGCTTCGGAGCCGAGCCTTCTACAGGACGAATCTCCGCGAGTGTTCGAGAGAAACAGCTGGCGTTGGTGTGACGGCGTATCAGCGGGGGTTGCCATCCAGGCTGCTGAAACCTCGGCGGGCTGCAGCTCTCATTCTGCGGTCTCACTGCGACCTCCCCTGGGCGCTTCAGCACTCTCACTAAAAGAGTGTTTTTTCCATTTCTAAAAGAACAAATTCTAAAAGAGCTCCACGAGCGAAGGGCGTCTTTTTAAAGATGGCTTCCCGCTCATGCGTTTCTGGATGTGGTCGTTTCCTGCCTCGATCTGATGGTCATGATCATTGCCTCTCGTGCTTGGGCTTACAGCAAGCTGAAGCAGTCATGTTCTCAGTGCGGGAACATGACCATCGCAACGTTGCGGTCTAGATACCTCCTCATTAAACGGGGGGGTATCCCCCTTACCATGCCCCGCTCTAGTTCCTCTGGTTCTCGGAGGGCTACTTCGTTTCATGGTCAGGGAGACCTGAGGGTGACGGTGAGAGCTTCCCCGTCGAGTACATCTCCGTGGGCCTCTCATTCCTCAAGCATGTCGCACCACCTGGTGTTCCCGGACGAGTTTTCTGGTGCCTCGGACAGGGCGGGGCCAGCATCTTGTGCGGGGCACAGGCAGAGGACAGGAGGTCGATCGCTGCATCGGAGGGCGAGCTAGGCTCTGGAGATGAGGATTCGGCTGCGCTGCCACCGTCAGGGAGAGTGGCGTTGCCCGAGTCAGATCCAGAGCTGACCGCTATGCTTTCCCGTTTCGCTGAGAGCGTCGGGCTGCACTGGCGGCCTCCGCCTTCTCCCGAACGCTCGAAGCTGGACGATTGGTTCCTGGGGGCGCAAGCCGGTCGTCGGCAGCCGCCTCAGGTTCCATTCTTCCGGATGTGCATGAGGAGGTTACTAAGTCTTGGAAGGCACTTTTTTCTGCCCGAAACAGACTTGGTGCCTACTCTGTCCTCACCACCCTCGACGGGGGGGGCCGCCCAAGGGTATGTGGACATCCCTCCGGTCGAGCGCGCGATTGCCATGCAGCTCTGCCCACAAAGTGCCGCCGCCTGGAGAGGTAGTCCACGCCTTCCGTCCAGGGCCTGTAAGTTCTCGTCCGCTCTGACGGCTTAGGCTTACAGCGCTGCTGGACAGGCCGCTTCAGCCCTGCATGCCATGGCCCTCCTGCAAGTCCACCAGGCCAAGGCGTTGAAGCAGTTGCATGAGGGTGGTGCTGACTCAGGTGTGCTTCAGGAACTGCGCACGGCGATGGACCTCGCGCTTAGGGCGATGAAAGTCACGGCGCAGGCCCTGGGTCAGACGATGTCCACATTGGTGTCCGGAGGCGCCACCTATGGATGACCTATCGCTTCCTGGAATCCCAAATCTCCCAGGCCGGCCTATTCGGCGAAGCGGGGGAGGGCCTGTGCCCACCAGTTTCTCCGCCGCAGCGAGAAAGCAGACAGAGGAGTTTCAACAAATCATGCCACAGCGGTATGCTGCATGTCTTGTGTTGCACCCCACCGACGGGGGGGACTGCAGCCCCTCTGTCTGCTCGTCGCCGAGGGAGCCCTCCTGCGGCCTCCACCTCCGCTACGGCGCGGCCACAACAGCAGCAACGGCCTCAGCGTGGAGCTGGCCGCAGGAAACCAGCGCAACCCGCCTCCACCCCTGCCAAGCCCGTGAAGCACCAGAGCAGGCGACGTCCCTGAGACGGGCGACCCGGAGCACTTGGATCCTGCTCTTCAGGAGATGATGACCGCACCACTCCTTCCCCCGGAGTAGGGCCGGGTGGAGAATCTTATGTTCCATTTGTTTTTGTTCCGCCACTGGCTACCAAGCCAGTGGTACCCAAAACTTCAATAAAAGAGTAGTTTCCTTTGCCTCCGGGTCCCAAGAGGGTGTGGACGTCGGTGCACGAGACCCAGTCTCCACTCTGCCGGCCCCCTCTCCCTTCGCTAGTGGTCAGCAGGGTTCAGTTCAAGGACGCTATGTCTCCTCACGAGCCCCCTGCTCAGCCGTGGAGTCAGGTAAGTGGCGCGCCGCGCACTCAGACCCTACCCTGGGACGCGCGGCCTCCCGGGTGGGGTCCCTGTGTTCCACTTCGCTGCCACACTGCGGGTACGTCGGTGGTCTCCCTAATCCCGCTAGTTCGGTCACTGGGGGCCTGGTTAACGCTCCCCAGGCCGTCTCGCTGGCTCACGAGAACCATCAAACTCGGCTATGTGATCCAGTTTGCCCAGCATCCTCCCAATTTCAGGGGCATTCGGTTCAACTCTGTGCCAGACAAGGATGCTCCTGTCTTGCGTGCAAAGATCGCGGTCCTGCTAGCGAAGGACGAGATACAGCCGGTCCCTCAAGCCGAGATGAGGTCGGGTTTCTACAACCCATACTTCACCGTACCCAAGAAAGGCGGTGGGTTCGACGATCCTGGACCTGCCCGTACTGTGAACGGGCCGTCACAAGCTCCCGTCAGGATTTGACGCAGAAAAAGAAAAGAAGAAGAAACGCCATCATTTCAATGCGTACGTACTTTCGATGGTTCGCAGCAGCAGTCGACCTCAGGAAGCGTACTTCATGGCTCGGCTTCTCCCCTCGACACAGGCCGTTTTCTCCGTTTTGCTCGTTCGAAGGGTCGAGATTCAGTAACAAGGTTCATCCCTTCGGGCTCCTCCTGTCACATCGTGTCTTCACCAAGTCGTGGAGCAGCCCTGTTACATTGAGGGAAGTGGGCATCCTTTCTAACTACATCGACGACTTGGCTATTATGCCCAGTCCGAAGCGCAGTTGTGCGAAGAAAAACGGGATGAGGGGGCGCAGGAAACGAAGTAAGAGGGGGGAGGAGGGCAAAGGGGAAAAGAGAAAAGAGAACAGGGAAGAGGAGCGAGGGGAGAGGCAGGGAGGGGAACGCGGGAAAAAGGCGAAGGAAGGCGCGAAGGAGAGCAGGTGCACTAGGCGGGAGGAAAGGAGGGGGCCGAAAGGGAAAGACAGGAGGGGACACGGAGAAAATTGAGAGGGACAGGGAGCACAGGAGGTACGCAGACGAGGGAACCAGCGAGGGGGCTGTCAGGATGAGACGGTGAAGCGTTGGCTTCACGACCGGTTCCCGAGATGGGCATGGCGACACGGCTTTTACCGGGTTTCTGTTACCCCGTTCTGCAGTCAGACCCTCAGCCCATGGACAGATACTTGCCTTTTCGAATAACCTTTCCCGGGCCGCACCTTGGGAGTCTTCAGGCGCCACTTAAGAGGAACTTGTAGCTGTCACATGTGCCCCTCTGCAGGGGAGGGGGTGAACATGTGGCAGTGCGAGCCGATGCCAGCTGCGGGGCTTGGTCGGGGACCACGACTGCAGTGGAATATCAAACCTGCCCGAGTTGCAAGCGTTGGGCTGGCTCTCGCGCTGCTTCACATCGCGCTTACACGACACACGTAGGGTTCGTACGGACAAAACTGCAGAACGTTGCGTTAACATCACACCAGTGCGGTCTACGCATCCCGGCGCATGTCGCAACTCGGCCATCTTCTCATCTGGAGTCAGAAGAATCTGAGGGTCGCTCGGCGCCCGTCACATCCCAGGCGAGAGCCCTCCAATCGTTGGCAGCGACGAGCTCTCACGTCAGCCCGCCCTTCGGGGAGAATGGCGACTCCACCCCGAGACAATCCAGCTTATTTGGAGACGCTTTGGGCGCTCAGGTAGACCTGTTTGCCTCCCCGGACACGTCCCATTGCCAGTTGTTCTACTCCCTGGCCGAGGGAACACTCGGCACGGACGCATTGGCACACAGCTGGCTGCGGGGCCTTAGCAAATATGCGTTTCCCCCAGTGAGCATTCTCACACAGATACTGTGCAAGGTCAGGGAGAACGAGGAGCAGGTCCTCTTGGTAGCGCAATATTGGCCCAGTCGGACTTGGTTCCCCAAAATGATGCTGCTCGCGACAGCCCCTCCTTGGCAAATTACTCTGAGGAGGGATCTCCTTTCTCAGAGAGGAGGCACCCTCTGGCACCCGCGTCCAGACTTGTGGAATCTACACTTATGGTCCCTGGACGGGACGCGAAGGTTCTAAGTGACCTACCCCAAGAGTTAGTGACACCATCACTTCAGCATAAGACCGCTTACCAGAATCGCTTACAGGCTGAGGTGGAAACCGGTTCGTGGTTGGTGGCTCTTCCCGCTGGAAGACCCCGTGTGCACGCGATGCGTCGTGACTTCTTCATGAACGGATGGTTGGAGCGAAGCGTCCCCTCCACTAAAGTGTATGTTCGACGCCATTGCAGCACATCACGATGCAGTTAGCGGTAAGTCTGTGGGGAAGCACGACTTGGTCATCAGGTTTCTTAGAGGGGCAAGGAGGCTGAATCCTCCACGCCCTAACCTGTTACTCTCTTGGGATCTCCCCTCGGTCCTGGTGGCCTTGAAGGAGGAGCCCTTCGAGCTTCTGCAGTCAGTAGAGCTTAAGGTTTTTGTCATTAAAGACAGCGCTCCTCACCGTTTTGGCCTCGGTCAAGAGGGTAGGGGAACTGCAGGCATTCTCGGTCGACGATTCATGCCTAGAATTCGGGACGGGTAACTCTCACGTGGTCCTGAGACCCCGGCCCAGATATGTGCCCAAAGTTCCCACCACACCAGGTGGTGAACTTGCAAGCGCTGCCCCGGGAGGAGGCAGACCCAGCCAGCGCTCTGCTCTGTCCCGTTCGCGCTCTGCGCATTTACGTGGACCGTATGCGGAGCTTCAGGACCTCAGGCCAGCTCTTTGTCTGCTTTGGTGGTCAGCAGAAGGGAAAGGCTGTCTCAAAACAAAGACTTGCCCACTGGTTAGTAGAGGCTATAGTCTTAGCTTACCAGGCCCAAAGGTTACCTTGCCCCCTCGGAGTGAGAACTCACTCTACGAGAGCAGTGGCATCTTCTTGGGCACTGGCGCGGGGCTCCTCGATAGCAGACATCTGTAGAGCTGCCGGCTGGGCGACGCCTAACACGTTTGAGAGATTCTGTAATCTCCGTGTAGAGCCTGTGTCCTCTTGTGTACTCGCCTCAGGTAGGTAGTAACACCGGACCTGCTCGGTGTCGGTCACGCTTGTTGCGCCTTTCCCCTCTACGGACCGGATACGTGCGCTTTTGTGCTCCTCAATCAGTTCCCCATGGCGAACCCTGGTGGAGTTCCTCCCCCACCCTCGGCAGTCAGGCGTGGCGGAGCACCAGACGCCAGGCTCAGCACTAGTGTGCATGCCCAAGGTCAGCCCTTGTGATGGGCTAGGTGCCCGTGTGTAGTGATACCCCCTTCGGGTGATCCCACATGTGTATTCTTTCCACGGTACGGCTCCCCTCATGGTAAGCCCCGTGTCTTTCCCTGGCAGTCGTTCAACGCCATCTCTGCTGCGTAGTCATCTCACCACAGGCGGGTTGAGTCTACCGCAGGGACATCCATATGTAGCACTGCCCTGGGCCAGTCCATATGTGTAATTCCACATGATACCTCCTATGTGCGGGATGTGGCTTCCGTAGCGTCCCAACTGGGTACGCTTTCTCAGTGTTATCCAATGTACCACTGTATTGAACAGCAGTGGCGGACACCTCTGCCCAGCCGCTGTCCTGTCTTCCGTCCCAGCTGGTGTGGGGGGACTTGCCGTCTTCCGCAGGGCACTGGAGGGGGTCATCAATAGTGGCGTTTTCCATACGGATCACAATTCGTCAGTCCCGACTGACGTAACTTTGAACGTGACTGACTGAATGGGAACGTTTAGGTTACTTGTGTAACCCTCGTTCCGTGAAGGAGGGAATGGAGATGTCACGTCCTGTTGCCACAGTTTCTGTACCACCGCTGTACGGCCGGGGCTCGTAGTCTCGGCTCCTCAGCGAAAAACTGATGTGCATTTGCACGCGCTCTCCTTTTATACCCGCGCTGCGGGGCGGGGTGCGCGTGGCGAAACACGCACGCCAACTGTCATTGGCTTGTTTAGTTAACACTCGAAGGTGATTGGGCTCTCGGGCGAGATCCCAATTCGTCAGTCACTGACATAACGTCTCCGTTCCCTCCTTCAGGGAACGAGGGTTACACAAGTAACCTAGACGTTCTCAGTGCTTCTAAATTTGTGCATTTCTTCGGTGAAATACAGGTTTGTGTGTGTTCTATTTCAACTAAAAAAAAAAAAAACATTTTATTTTATGCAAAATAACATATAGGGACACAATGTCAGTCAACTAAAATCTAGCAGCTGTATTTTCATGTGATGGAAATCTTATGCCTTGCATAAAATAAACTCCTAATTTTATTCATAGTTACTCAATCTGCCGTAATTACTTTGGATGTTAAAATACGTTCTCAGAGCTGTGCACTGTTTATGGGCAGGTTATGGAGTGAGTCACAGCATAATTTCGCCTACGAGTGAAACGCAGGGCAGCAGTGTGAGGTTTGCAGTTTTCCCACCATACACGAACGAACCCCAGCTCTGGCACAAGATTCAGCATGGTTTCAATGGAAACAGGATCACATAGACCGGTTGATCAATTCTAAAATGTTTGTTAAAAGAGTTTAAAGGAAATATTAAGAACTGTCCTCTCCGAAATAAAGGAAGATGTCATGTAAAAAACTACTGCTTGTGTTATGTATTTTACACAAATTTAGGGGATTCGGTTCATTTGTAAGTACTAATTCATGTACGAGTAAAAAAAAAAGCCATTATTGTAAAATCAACCCATTATGCTGGGTTAAATAAACAACCCAACTTGCTGGGTCAGGTTAGCCCAACATGTGCTTGGTCCTATATTTACCCAGCCTCTGGGCTAAAAACAACTCAAATTGGGTTGTTTTTAACCCGTTTTTTTTTAGTGTAGGCTGACAGCGTACACAAGAAAAATGTTAGTGTTCAGACAAATGAATTATAAAGAGACTTAAGAGTTTATTTAACAAGGTTGTGTAAAAATGAGGGAATATCTGCAGTCTAAACATAGTCACTATCCTCATCTGAAGTATAAGTCATTAGTTTTATTAGTCTATATTAATCAATATTATGTGCACTGTGAAAATTAGCCAGTCCACCCTGAATAGTCCACTTGGCCTGTCTGAACCCACCAAGCTGTATTATAGCAAGAACTACAGTCCTGTCAGGATGGTGAAAAAAAAAACTCCACGGTATTTCACAACCGTATCGATGAAGACATTGTGAACCAAAACTGTTCATTTTTCCATCCTAATGAGAAACCTTAAAGTTTCCTCACCTAAAATATGTATTTTATTTACATAATCATTTTCATTTAACAGGGTTCATGGGGGAAAATCCATTAGACTGCCATTTCACCAGGACAGATAAAGATATTATTCAGGTTGAAGACTACCTGCAGTAATTATATCACCAGCTTCGTTGTGAATGTTTTTGCGAGCAGATGTAAAACACAAACACTGTGTTTATTTCCAGTCACAGGCTGATAAAATCAGCAATATGAAAATACATTTACATATAAATAATAACCGACCCAATTAAACATGGACCTATTGGATGTGTGCTACATCATAATCGATGGCAACAGGCAGGTAATGAAACTGCAGGATTGGACAGTGAAATCTGAATAGTGATCGCAATTAATGAGACCATTATTCATGCTTTTGTCATATGGAGGATGAGAGTGAAATGAAGGCTATTAAAAAGAGTTAATATGTTTGTAGCCTTGATCGATTGCAGTGTTAATTGAGTCGGAGAACCATTTGAATAGGCACAGAAACACTTCCATTTCTTTGGCGCTTAAGCACTTTTTCACTATATTAGTTTAAGATAAAGGATAATTTTTTCATGTCACATTTTTAAATAAAATAGGCCACTTATCCATTCGGATGTTTCATGTAAATGAACAAATTCAAAACAAATTCACGAAACATTTGCGTCTAATTTTATCAAATGTGTTTAGTGTAAATTTATCTGTTCACTAATTGGGATTCTTATGTTTCTGTAGCAGATGCTGTTCTGGCTGTAAAAAAAATTATATCATCTGATAGTTACTCTTTAAAAGTACCTTGTAATGTTACAAAAGTAACTTGTAATGTTACTACTTTTTAATCTACTTCTATTGACATCTATATGGTTGATGTCACTACACTCCTACGCAAGATATTCATCTAATAAAAAATTGTCTATGCAAGGAAATAGCATATTTCTGCCATAAATTATATATATATATATCTGAGATATCATGCCAAATCTGAACCAATTATAGATAAATTATATCATCTCTTTGATAGTAACTTGTAATGTTACTACTTTTATTAACTATATTCTTTTGACATCTATGGTAAAAAAAAAATGAAATCGCAAGTTTCTTACATTAGCTTGTGAGTCACCAACATTCCTACAAGCCAAAAATGCTATCTATGAAAATAAATAGCATTTATTCTGCCATAAATTATGTAAACCTGAGACATTGTGCCAAATCTGATTCAACTCAAAATATAAATAATGTCATTAAGGCAAGAATGCTGAACACAGATTTTTATTTTTATGTATTGTTATTCATTTGCTCCCCCAAAAATAAATAAAGTCAGTACCTAAAAATTCCAAGTACCATGTAAATTCTGCTATAGGCTCTTTACTGTAATGCTGTCAATGAAAATGTAATGGCCTTTAAAATATATTCAGTATTATGATCCAGTTAGTTAATTTTCAGTTGGAAAGTGATGACAGTCAAATTCCTAAAAAAAAATAGTTGCATAGACAGCATGTTTGTAATACAGGAAACACTTTTGGCTTGGCATAATGCAACAGCCTGGAAAAAAAGCAGAATAGAAAGAGGGTGTACTTAAAGTTCAGCCCTTTGCTCAAGGATACAGACAGAGGCCGGCAGGGCAGAAGAGTATCAGCTGACTTGCATATGAGCACAGGACATAAAACGGTGGTTGTTAAAAAAAAATGGAAATACTGCTACAATCACGTTCTTGCTCTAGTCTCTGTTATTTCGCTGTCTCTGTGACTGTGAAGGAGAGCTTTGAATTCCCTGTACAGTCTTGCTTATTAAAGCGAGACGGGCTGTCAGAGGGGTTTCTGCTACCACCCACTGAACAGCAGAAGAACTGCAGCGTCAGGACACACTGATGTAAGCGCTCGCCTCTCATCACACATTCAGAAAGCGCTGCCAGCTCCTCAGCACCTTCTTTAGTATATATCTATACAAGCATCATCTTCCTAGAAGTTTCAAAGCTTGCTGATACAGTATAATCTTATTGTTGGGTGACCTGAGACTGACACGGCCACTGGTAGTTTTACAGGAAAAGCACTTTACATTATCATCTCAAGCATGCTGTTCAAAAGTTGGGAGTCAGAGATTTTAATGTTTTTTTTTTTTTTTTAAAGAAGTCTCGTTGTGGAGCACGTTGCATACTTGATAAAAACCAAAAGAAAGAAAATGGATTATTGTGAAGTAATATAAAATAGGTATTTTTTATTATTTATTATCAATGGAAAAAACAGCATGTGCTTAATAATTGTGGATTTTTTCGACGTACAAAGATTCATTGATGAATATTAAAGGGTTAGTTCACCCAAAAAAGAAAATTAGACTGTGTTTTACTCACCCTCAAAGCATCCTAGTTGTATGTGACTTTCTTCTTTCAGATGAATCCATCAGAGTTATATTAAAAATTGTCCTTGCAAGGGGGTAAGTGGGTGTTCGGTTGTCAACAGTTCAGAAGACGTGAAATAAAGTGCATGCATCCATAATAAAACGTGCCTCACACGGTTCCGGGGGTGTATAAAGGCCTCCTGTAGCAAAACGATGTTTTTTTGTAAGAAAAATATCCATATTTCAAACGTAATAAACACTTTTTTCTCACTTACGGTATCTGTCATATCTGTCATACGTTTTGGCGGATGATGTAGGACGTCGGCGTTGTGTGATTAGTGACGAACGCGGAGACAAAACAAAACAAAACAACAGGCCGTTCATGAATTAGAAGCACAATTCTTTTAGAAAGCCTTTATTCAACCCCCGGAGTCGTGTGAGGGATGTTTTATTACGGATGCACGCACTTTATTTCACGTCATCTGAACTGTTGACAAAAAACATCCGCTTACCCCCATTGAAAGGCTTGGCGGGGCCAGGACAATTTTGCAATAACTCAGATTGGATTGTCTGAAAGAAGAAAGTCACATAGGATGCTATGAGGGTGAGTAAAAAACAGGCAAATTTTCATTTTTGGGTGAACTAACCCTTTAAGGTTAAAAGAACAATTTATTTGAAATACAAATCTTTTTGAACATTACAAATGCCTTTATTTTTTTGATCAACTTAATGTGTCATTGCTGAATAAAATAGTTCTGTCATGACAACTCTCGGAGGGATTGGCATGGTAATGTACATTACAATGTTAATGTATTTGGTGTTGGTGGAATAGATCTGCTACGCTGCTGCTGCGGCAGAGCAAGTACCGAGACTTGCTACTGCCAGTACATCCACAACATGCTGCTGTGAGCATGCAAGAAATATTGCTGCTGCAAATATAACATTCATGAAAACACCCCCATATAGCATACATGAATCACATCGTAGCAGATCTATACAGGTGGAGCTGGGGAAGGTGGAGGGATTCTGAAGCAAGCTGCACTGCTACGGCAAGTACTAATCATATATTTTAATGTTGAGCAGCGAGCTCATTGGCTACTGATACAGGAGAGAACCAATCAGCTGAGCCATGTGATGATGTCATTAGGTCAGATTAAATTAGACCTATCAGACTGCGGTGTAATGAAATTATTATTAATTCATTCAGGTTTTAAAAGGACTCGAATCTGAAAATTCTGAGTCAACCTGATTAAAGCTGAATTCAAATCTGATAGTTTACACTTTAAATCAAGGGTCGTCCAATGAGCCGGTGATTCTTAGTATATTTTAACAAATTAAATATGTGTTTCCCTGGCCACGGGGTCTAAGACGTTATAATCTAGCTAATATTAATAAGTAAGCTACGAGCTAGGTAGCAAGGGATCTTTTTGGCAAAACCGTTTAACTGCAATTATAGACCCCAACAAAACGATTCTTTATAAATGAACATGAATTATTGGCTATCCTTGATTACATCAAAACTAAGCTAAAACAAACATACACACAAACATACAGTTTCTTTAGAATGAGAGTTGACAGAGTTGCATGAAGTTTCAAAATTCTAACTCGTTTTCACGAGTGATTTAAATTCACAAAGCAGATATTTTCTTATCTTTACTGCTTAACTAAATTCACCAGCGTCAGTTCAGCAGATCGAAGATTTTGTTTGTACTTGCGTTTTGCTTGGTTGACAGCTGAAAAGCTGAGTTGTCCCGTTATTGACGAAGGCTTCCTGGATGGCTGCTGAGGGAACCCCGTTGCGGATTGGTCGCTGAGGTGACGTTTGGATGACATCCTTTTGGGAGACCCCTTGTTGGATTGGTTGGTCTCTTGATGACGCCAGAAGCTTGAGCAGTTTTGCTACAGTCTGAGTTTGCAAGACTCAGAGTTCTTTGACGATCGTGAAGTTTCCCTGAAGTGTTTGAGTTTTAGATGACCGATCGCTTTGATGGTAAACGTGTGAGCACAAGGTGGAGTGCTCTTAACACGGCGACAGGCGAAAGCAAGCAAGCAAATCTGTTCTGCATTGAGTTTTGATCCACTGCATAAGTCCGTCCCACGACGCGACCTTCCAATCGGGATGGAGCATGCATACATTAACAAGACACTCCAATTTATTATGTGGAGAAATGAAGATTTGCAGGTCTTGTTAATAACTCCTATATAGTGTCGTACAACACATACCATTTGAAATAACAGCTTTTCACTTATTTCAATATTCTGCAATTATCACAAGTTTACGTTCAATACTAAACTTCACATATCTTACACACATATTAATAACCTCATTTCCTAAAAAGGGTAATAAACACTGATTAAAGTTGCACAGATTACATGAACACATCAAGCATATATATATATAATATATTATATATATATATAAAGACATACAACATATTATTTGTGAATCTATTGCTCCGATACTTTCAAATAATTGCCTTATGAATCTTGTGTAAGTTTGTGTCCTTTTTTTTGGAATGCAGGGGGGAAAGGGCAGGTGTCCTGAGGTAATGCCCATGTCACGAGTTGTGTGTCTGCCATTCTTCTCCCGGAATGGTAGCTCTTAATCTGTCGCTTTCTGTTTATCAGATATAGCAATTTATGTGTTAATGGGTATCACGCATCTGGTCCTTGAAAGCCCGTAAAACAAAGATAGTTTTGTATCCTCGTTTGAGTTAGGGTTTAAGCACTGTCTTCTATTTGAGTCTCTTGAGAGATACGCTAAATAGGACAGGAACTGCTTCAACCCTTCACTGACCCTGCATGAGTTTTACGACCGCAGCTGTGGTATAGGGGTGTCTCAGTTTGTCTCAATGGAATGTGATTGTTTCAGGTGTGACTCAATAGTGTAAGTGGGTCCGTTGTAAGACAGAGATCCTACAGGTGACATCAAGAGTTTCATCCAGAAATCTTCTTCTGTCATGACAACTCTCTGAAGATTTTAGCATGGTAATGGATATGACTGTTAATGTATTTGTCTTGGCGGAATAGATCTGCTACACTACTGCAGCAGAGCAAGTACCGAGACTTCCTACTGCCAATAAATCCACAACATGCTGCTATGAGCATGTAAGAAATATTGCTGCTGCAAATATAACATACATGAAATAACCCCCCACAAAGCAGGAGACATTGAACGGACAATACAAGCCAAAACAAGAACAAAACACCCCCCAACAAGCAGATCTATCGCCAAGACATATGTACTGTTGCTGCTCCGAAGAGCCATGAGAACCGCATGTATTACTATCTATGTGTGCCTGGGCTACCACACCAACCGGCTTAACGCTAGTGGCCTACTATGTGAGCCTGGGCTACCACACGACTGCTTAATATGTGTAATGTTTAAATTAACAAAAGGGATAAACGTTTGCAATCTGATAGATAGACACCAGCACCACCTGAAGCAAATATCCTAATTAGTCATTCTTGTGAAAACTGCTGTAATTTCGACACTTCATCAGTCCCAGCCGCAGCGTAAACAGCTTGTTATATGTTGTGCAGACAATGATGAGACGGACAAAGTTAAAGCGAATGCATGCCATTTACTTCTTGTGCAGATAAAAGTTGTAAAAAGTACAGTGCACAAAAACCCCTGGGGGACTGACCTGAATGGACTGAAAAAGCAGAATATAATGTTCTCTCCATTTTTATGAAGTAAAACAGCACAGCGCGAGCACACGTGCACGAGGGCAACTTTCTCTGAACTACCTACCATAAGCATTCACTCTGGAACTAATTGTTACAGCCAGAGATAGTGATCTTCAGCGTCTCCCTCAATACTGTCATTGATATGACTGCGATAAGCACGTGCTTCTGACGCTGTGTGCAGCTGAAATCAACCACACACTCATCACAATGAAAACATCGACCTTAGAAATAACGAACATGAATACTGGGATAATCATCGATGTATATGGCGAACCCCATTGACATGCATACACAAGAATGCTTATTTCATTTAACCTGTTTCATGTCCATTACGATCGGCGTGTCCTCAGAGCGATTACATATGCTCTAAACTGCGTTTTGCTACAGTCGTATAGACACAGATGCTAAATGCTGTTGCTAATATGCTTAACATTCGCTCCTGCATACAATGCAAACTGCTAACATTACACTTAGTTTAAACTTGATTATGGTTGCTCATTTTTTAATTCAATTAGGCAGACCATGCAATCCACACAGTGATATGGATTAGAAGAGCATTCACTTATCTTAGATGTTGATTTCGCTGTTCTGAAGCAAGCTGCACTGCTAAGGCAAGCACTAGTCATATATTTGAATGTTGAGCAGCGAGCTCGTTGGCTACTGATACAGGAGAGAACCAATCAGCTGAGCCATGTGATAATGATGTCATTAGGTCAGACTGAGTTAGATCTATCGGACTGCGCCATCTAGAGTTTCATGCCAGAACTCTGTACTAATTTCTTTCAACAAAAAACAACAAGCAACATTATAGATCCCAAACTTTTGAATGGTAGAGTATACAATTAAAAAATATTTCCCATCATACACCAGAGATACTATACAGGGTATGCATGTACTCATTGGCTTTCTATTTCCAAACCTTTCACTGTTTTCTATCTCGTCTGTGACCAGTTCTAGACCTCGAACATGGGATGTCTAAATATTTGAATCATACGTTAGTGCCTTTCACATCCATTTAACCACCCTTTTGTGTTATTAGCACAAAAGCTATTCAAAACCAACTGCGCACAATGTGGTCGGCTAACACAGAACAGTTATTCCCTCAAAGTGGAGACATTTCTGAGAGAACATTTTAATGTCAGACATGATTTTGAGAGGAGGCTAACCTTTTCAAATATTTTACTGCTTTCTGATCTGGCAAAAATAATCCCTCCATCTCCTGTCTTTTAGAATCAGTTGCAATCCTCTGTTTGGCCAATATTAAATATTTTCTGCAATGTATTTTACGCTGTATCATAATTCATAAGTTTATTTCTGTAATAACACTGAGTGTGATAGCAGTAAAATGTAATTAGTTTTTTATGACACTCAGAATGTATAACATAGATGAGGTTAAAGGTTAAGTCACTTCAAGTGATTGTATCAGATGAGAGATTTACATAAATTTGCATGATGATTGCCATTGCCATCTGTATGCTAAATATGAGCATGGTGTAGCTGCATCTATGTTTTTTTTCCTGAGAATAAGACCCCAGTAATCATGTGTCTCCACAAAAGTTTCACTGAATTGATCACGACAATGTCACACACTGTGCTCAAATTCACTAAGGTACTGTGATCAAAAGCAAGGGATATCACATACAATTCTTTGAGGATTAATTATCTGATCTTCCCATCAAATTTTGAAGTTCTACACTTTACTGTGTCAACAGCTGACCCTTTTGCAAAACATCGGCACTTGCTTGTCTGAGATAGAAACAGTAACCTTTACAAAACGGTTGAGCTCATGTAATGTGTCTGTGCTATGCCATCTCTAAAGCTTGTCATTTGAATGCATTTTTAAACACTGTGATTTAAAAACAAGTGATTTTAAACTGTTTGAGTACAAATTTGTGTATGTGAAAATTGTTATGTGTGCACTGACTGAAAGATGGTTTGAGCACACACCTGCAAACCCACACACAAAAACCTGAACTGAGTTCTTTTTGGCGCCTTATTGGGCTTGAATGTGTTTAAATACCCATATTTATGAGTATCCTTGTAATCACAGTCAATTATGTCTTGAATGTAAAAACTTGAGAAAGAAAACGCATGCGTATTAATTTATTAGATCCATGCATGCAGTCTTAAAGTGACAGCAGGCTAATAAACCTAGTGTCATCTGTGCCATTAATGTTAATCAAACTACAAAAACCATAAAATCTCTTACTGCTCCCAGATGAATCGCTTTTGCTTTTCACATAGGTCTGTTTCATTTGTGTTTTTGTTCTATTGTAGTTTCTTATTTTATCACACTGTTTACTTATCTTCAGTAAGCTTGAGTGTTTTAGTATTCGTTTTTTGTGATATTGAAATTGATGATGAGAATTATGAAATTCCAATGGTATATCATAAAAACCTTACTTAAAGCAAAAATAACTATACTGTGATATACATCATTATCGTGAAAAAAAAATGATCGTGATATAAGATTTTGGTTGTATCGCCCACCCCTGTTTTCATTAACAGATTAATTTGAAGATTTGAAAAATAAAACAAATATCACATGCAACTGAGTGCTACTATTAGAACTGCACTGGCAAGAACATTTGACCATAATTATGAATAATAAAACCATCCAAATACATGGCAGGCAGTTCCTTTAGAAAATACCAAATGCTTGTCTGATAATATGTCAAATGTCAAATGTCTTGTCAAGGGAACATTGGTGATCGCTTATGAATTTGAATGCACAGTCTTTGGATTACCAGTCTGGATCTTGAACCAAACCAAGTAATTTGACATTTCTAAAACGGTCAGTGTCTGATGGCTCTCTGCTCTGTTTTTCTTATCATACTATGGCCCTGAGGGTTATAAATCCCCTAATAGTGTTAAGAGCAAACAGTCTGACATGCCTCATCTCTGTTCACTTACGCATACTAATTTAAGCTTATAACTCACACTAATATTCACTCTTTCTCCATTAGCTTAATATCGCAGCACATTCATTCAAGTGATAAGATTCTCCTTATTCAGTTTCATATTTACTTCAGTAGAGTCAACCATATGATGGACATAAGGGCTTTTAATTAAATTCCCCAGCTCATGGTCAGTGGCCAGTTAAAATAAATGAAAAATACATAGGGAAGTTAGCAGGCCTTTATCAAAGTAAAAAATATTCAAAGTAAAAATAGACAACTAGCCGCAGTCTCCCCACTGGCGTTAACCATAATCTTCATCACAAGTAGTGTCCTAAAATTCAATAAAATATGAGGGGAAAAAATCTAATACTGTATGTCTTGCATTCTCCCAGATTTTCCTTTTTCTTACAAAGCTTGTCATAGTCTTCTGCTTTAGGCACTGCTTTGTACTAAAAACATTTGATAATTACACTATATCCAGGCTTGTCTGACGCCTCTAAGTCCAGTACCAGAGCTTGGCCTGTCAGAACGCCCACTCTGGCTCTTTTGGGTCTCACGAAGTGGAGATGCAGAGCATTTTGAGTACTGAGCAAACCCTCTCTGGGAATCCGTCCACATCTGAAAAGCTTTCATCTGCACTTTGAAGTCAGGCCTTGTGGTCAAAGCTGCAAAAAACACTTTTTTTCTTATTGTTGTTGTGTGAGTGTTCAAGCGCTGCATCTTTCATAGGTCTCAGATAGACATCAAGGCAAATCCCAATGTTGGTGAGCAGTCACTCTAATATGATTCGTGGCCCTTAGCATCAAAGTATTAGGTGCATATTTATACCACAGCATGCTTGAATACTCAATTCTGATGGAGATAGGCCAAGCAAATTAGGTAATATAACAATCTGATTTTCACCCTAGATTATTTTAATATCTATGTAAAGCATCTGCATCTTGGCCACCTATAGGGTGTACATTAATTGTAAATAATTCAGTGGTCTGTCATCAATTATTGCTTGCACAGTAAAGCAAAAGGCCCTGAACAGCACAACACATCAGTATTTGCAAAGCAAACTACAGTTGATAACAAACAGCTTCGGTCCATAACCCAATCAAATTAGCCAAAACCACAACAGAATTACCCCATAATATAATTTACCCACAATGCAATTGAATTTAACTGTGGTAATGATTTAACAGAGGTCAGCTTTTTGTTGCCTTGCAAAAAACACTGTGCACCAAAGTTTGAGCAACAGACATTCAGAAGTACTGATATAATAAACAATCTATCAATCATGGTCTAAAACTCTAAACCAAAACACAACAAAAGGGTGTATATATATATCTTAAATATAAGAAACAACAGATAATTTTATTCAAATGCAATATTAAACTAATAATATTTATTACCTTATTACCTGTTTACAAAATGTATATTATTTAATAAAAAACTAACCAAAAAGTATATTAAAATGTTAACATTTTAAAATAATCAGAAAAATGTATTGAATAACAATAATTCTAAATGTAACTATATTATAACATTTAATAAATAAAACAAAAATCAGTTTAATGTAAATTATCTGTGTTATAGTATTTAACTAATAACAACCTTTCACTTCTTAATATCATCTAACATACTTTAATATTAAATAAAATCTTTGAATACTATCCTTAATATGACAATAATAATTAAATTTAATTAAATTAAAATAAACAGGGCTAAAAGAATGCAGAGGTTTCTTAAAAATGTTATGCATTATTAATTTAATCTCAGTCATCACACCATGTTGGGCAGCACTTTAATTGTTGAGAGCTGCATCAGATGTCTGTATACATAAATAAGAGCTGAGCCATGTAAGTGCAAGATGCACTCACTGATTCTTCATTTAGCTATTCACAGAAATATAAGATAAGGTGCAGAATAACAACTCAAACAGTAATGATTTCTAAACAACGACCACTAAACAGGCCACAGCTGCTATTCATACAGTGAGAATAACTTTGCAGTGAAAATTTTATTGACGACTTCTTATACACACAGTTTAAAACACAACAACCTCACTGTCAGCAAAAGTGTCTGCCGTGAAAACAAGTCAAAGACCAGTACGTCCTCATTCAAGTTCACCGAAAGCGATTTGCATTGTAAATCCTGCACCCGCACCTCTGAAATCCCACAAAGCTTTATACTCTGGCCAGGCTGTGTCTAGTGGCACAATACCAACATATTTCAGTGCAATGTCACAGAGACACGTGGTGCATGAAGACTGGCCTTATTTATTTGACTTCTTGCATGCACGAATGAGTAAAATCAGTCTCTTCCTGCACTCCTAAACCAAAATCCTAGTCTAAATTACTTCTCGCTGCCTGAATCCTCTGTATGACCCCTTGCGTATATGCAAAACGTTGCTGAAGGATTTCTGATGCCATTACACAGCAAGAAGTTAATCAGCATTTCAACTCCCTGTATATACCTGTGAGCTGCCTTTGTATTACCAATGAAAATCTGGTGAATATTCAATTGTTATGTTCCTGTAAACAGCAAAACATCACCAGCTAGGTGTCTGTGAACACTGCGTTGATATAATCTTGGATGTTATACTGAAAATTAAGAACAGATGGGATGACGGGAGACAGATGTTGAATGCAGGATATGGCACAAATGTTCTTTATCTTCAGATTAGTTAAGATTAGTAAAAGACTCCCTGTCTTTTTTTTTAGCGAAATGTAAGCCACCTCTCACTAATATTTAGAACTTTGTGAATTAAAGGGTGCCACTATTATAAAAAGCTGGTGAGAGTTTTTAATATGTGACATTTGCAGGTTCTTTTACCTAAGCTAAATACTGAATTATGAGGAAAAAATACAAAAATAAGTGTGTTCTTTTAGGAAATATCTTATGCTATAGAATAAGAGACTACAGGTTTTTATGTACCCTACATGCTTGTGAAATGCAACACATAAGACCACTGCTTTCCAGTAACATACTGTAGATGTTTATTGTTGTCTATATGCTATTTTAACTTTGTAACCTTTTGTACTTTTACTTTTTATTGCATTCATACTGAATAAGTATACATATGGTCAATACAGTTAATCATCTCAAAAAACTTTTTCAAATAAGAGGAACCATTATTTTGACAAGACAATGTAGCCAATCTAATAAAAAAACTAATAAAGGTATGCTTTTCATTAAATGAACGCAAGGAATATATTTAATCATTTTTTATTTATATGCACCAATATATAAAATCAGATAAGCAATATTTACATGCATATGATTTTATTAAAATACATGGAAAATGTCAAACATGGACTTATTAAAACTGCTAATAAAACTCACATTTTCTTTTTATGTTTTTTTTATGTAATGTGAAATCATTCAGGTCTATGCAAATAAAAAAAGTCATTATATACAGTTAATCTAATATACCATAAATTAATTCTAGTATGCTGCTTAATTTATTTACATTCCTAGACACTATAATTGCATGCATCAGATGAAGCTGTAAGGTTGCCAATACCTATCTGACTCGTTTAGTGGTCTGTAACTGTACAGTGTTTATATGCAGTCACAGTCGCTTGTACAGTAGTTTACTCTTTCAGAGTGTGCTCTGTGGTGCTTTTGTTGTAGCTTGTGTAAGATCTTGTATTTTTTCTCTATAACCTTGATGCTCTATAGACGTAACACTTTTTAATGACCGAGTCTCTAGGAAGAGCTTGTACTGTCTGCTAGCCAAGCCTATTTCCAATAAATGCTGGGTGAATTTAATTGCTGATTCTTTTTGTTCGTTTATTATATGCTACTAGAGATGAGTTTACTGCAAGCATTAAAAATCGACTAGTCCTGTCAAACCCAACTAAACGTCCCTGGAAGCCACTTGTTTGTTGGCAATGACACTAAAATATGTTTGTAGCAGAATTTCATTTTAATCGAATCCTCGTTTATTAACGGTATTATATTGCACACAAGAAGTTTAATAACTTACATTTTAGACAATATATTGTCTACATTTGCTCCGCCGATGACAAATGCCTCCAAACAAAGCCATAGTCTCAAGGAACAACACAGTAGCGGTATTTCATTTCTGAATGAATCAGTGTGAATTGGGTGAATGATTGAAGGAATCATTTAAAAAGACACATGTGGTTGTGGAACGAATTCGCTTTTTTGAACGAAATTATTGAATAACTAACTCCTAATGCCGAGTTAACACTGCACGATTTTTTTAAATCGTCGGATCTCACTGCACGACTTTCTGGGATAGCATTCAGTTACTGCTGTGTTCACATTGCACGATGGATCAGCGACAGGTTATACACTGCATGACTTTACAATAGTAAGAATCGCCTTCAACTCTGTCTGGTCCGCAAACTACGTTTCACAACTAAACGCATGAGAAAAGTGATAAGGAAATAACGCAAGATCACGCATGAGATCAGAGTTCTCGCAAGAGACTGGAAATGTTACTAAAATGGTAACCCGCAAGAAGTTTGCGATACAAACGGTCTGTGCGCTGATTTGCAGCAAAAGGGTGAAAAAGAAAAATGAAAAAAAGATAATGGGGAGAAAAATGGTGGAGCTATAAACTATCCCCAAACTTCCCGCTGCTCTGTATCTTGTTCTCTCATTGGCTGTAGGTCATCATCGATGTATTTTTCAGTCAGAACTCAGTCTTTCACACAGCAGGATTTTGAATTCAGATATTTAGCATGCCAAATATTTCACAGGCATTGGCGACACGTCAGTGATTCTCTCAGATTGCTCCGATTTCAGGCATTTGTCGGTGATTTCACAAAACCTGTAGACGAGTGAAAATCGGGGCTAAAATCATGCAGTGTGAGCTTGGCATAAACAGCTACTTGATTGATTTCTGAAAGAGAGAGAATTTTGAACAAATCATTTAAAAGAGTTATTCAACAACTCAATAAAGACAACCACTTGATTGATTCCCAAAAGAATCAGCGTTTTTGAACAAATCGGTTGAATGAATGATCAGTCATTTGTCGCCACCTACTGGAGCATTAATGTAACCTGCAGAAAGTGTCACTGAAAAAATATTATATAGTACTATTTAGAGGTGCAAAATCTTAACCTAAATCTACTCTATCAAATGCCTATTGGAGAAACATTGTTCAACAGGCTTCATAAATATTTTCTAACAATATTGTTTAATAATTAAATTTCTCTAACTCCCAGAAAAGGACAAAAGAAGAACAAATTTTGTAAACAGAATTAAAAAAAATATTCTGTCATGACCAGACTTTGTATTAGGCATTCTTTGCAGTGGTATAGGCATAACTTGCATTGGCTGTGGTTTGCAATCCTGACATAAACAGATACACTTGGCACTTAGGCTCAAGACTGAAAACATCAGTGCCCAATGGTCTCCTCTCCTCACGACCTCTCATTAACACAGGTCAGGTGTGGTGTGTCTGTGATCGGTGGTCCTGCATCCGCCAGCCCTTCTTAACCGTTCTTCTCCAAGTCCCAGCTCTCCGGTTCCCCAGCCAGTGACATTTGTGGTTTTCAGAGCAGCTGTTGCTAATAAACGAGGTCACACACCTCTCGGAGAAAGCCCAGATCTTGACATTTCCTCAGCTGAATGTAATATCCAATCATACTGTCTCCAATAACACACAGGTCACCACCTACATTATTAAACAGGCTCTTAGCTTTTGTTACAAGCTCTCTGCTCAGAGAATCTGATTTTCAATAAAGATTTGTTTGCTGAAAAAAGTGGCACAGAGGGGAAGCTAAGAAATGAGATGGCTGAGATAGTTAAAACGAGGAGAAAGTTTAGTGTCATTTTTTTAAACCGTAAATCTATAACTATAAAAAAGTCATTATCAGACTAAATTAGACAGAAATCATATAATGATAAGTTAATATGATATTAGCATAAATGTTACATTTTTGGGGGCAGCAGAATGCACTCAATCCAAATGTCAGCACTGTTAAGAACTCAATACTCAAATCAATGGTTAAATGGCTAATCTATGACATCTTTAGTTTAGATGTCAAACAGTAAAGCGCACACACACACACACACACACACACACACACATAGACACCGCAAAAAATTGGAATCTTGTTGCTGTCATAAAGGTTAACTAGTTCTCTGCCCCCATCAATATTCAGCAGCTGGTCCGGCCCCTTAGATTAAACTCATCTGTCACTCAGTGACCTGAGAAGAACAACCAAGAGTGTTGCTCTTTATACTAATCACACACATACAGAAAGTAGAACTACTGTCAATATGTCTACAGTCCACATAATTGGCATTATTATAAGTGGTTCTTCTCAGAACTCACCTTGATCAATGACCGCTGTTATGACCTCAGAACTTGTTTCGAACCGCACGCTAAAGCAGTGTGTACTTATTTTAGTGCCCAAATGAACAGATTGTAGCATTCACATGTTCATGTAAGCAGCACAGTTCTGAGAAGCAGGAGCATAGCAGAAATAGCAGAAATGTAGCTGCAAGGTGCAATCTGACGCTGAGCCTGTTTTTATTGTGTTCTCAGTGTCATCATTTGGTCATTATTTTAAAAAAGCAGTTTTCGATTGATATGTCAATAAGTCCATATTTTACATTTCAGCATGTATCCAAATGTACACTATACTCTTCAAAAGTTCTTAAAAGTCTCAACAAGGCTGCATTTATGAGATCAATAATACAGTAAATACAATAATGTTGTGAATTATTATTGCCGTTTAAAAGAGCTGTTTTCTATTTTAATATATTCTAACATTTTATTTATACCTCTGATGGCAAAGCTGAATTTTCAGTAGCCATTACTCCAGTCTTCAATGTCACATGATTCTTCAGAAAGTATTCTACTATGTTGGTTTGGTAATACTACTAATAATAGTAATAATAATAATATTATTATTAATGTTGAAAACCGTTGTGCTGCTTAATATATTTTTGTGGAAGCTGTGCTCTTTTTTTATCTTTTGAAACATTGCAAAAATCTTTACTGTCACTTTTGATCAACTGAATACATCCTTGCTGAATTTGAAAATATTTAATTTCTTAAAAAAAGGGTCGTCACTTTATACAGTTCTGAATTGTTAGTTACTGCATTGAACTTGTTATGTTCCATTAATTCACAGTACATAAACTACATTGGGTCACGGCTCGCTACTGTGAGGAGCTGCACGGAGAGAGGACACGAGGAGAGCATGAGTCGAATTCAAACTTAATGACTTTATAATATCCATGGGAACAGGAAAAAAACGTAGCAAGGGTTGGACATCAACAATTCCAAGACAGGGAAACCAGAACGGGCCGAGACCTCAAATATATGGGATAACGAGGGGCAGACAGGTGAGGAGGAAGGATAACAAGGAAACCCCTGGAACTAATAGAACTAAAAGGGGACAGGAACAGGAAGGACCAAATAAGGACAAACAGGAACTAAACGGGAACAGAAACATGGCATTACTTCCCCCCTCCGATAGCAGAGTAGTAACAATAAGGACTGTGGAGGGGGTGGCTGAGTCCCCTCCTGAATATGCTCTGTCCGTATGGCAAACCTGAACTGCCTGCTTCGCCATGGCCCCGTGAGCTCCCTGATCCACCCTGGAGGCCTTCCCGTGTCTCTGTCTTGCACCAGCCTCCAGGGTGGATCAGGAAACTCAGGGGGCCATGGCGGAGCAGGCAGTTCAGGTTACCATGGCGGAGCAGGGGACTCAGGAGACCATGGCGGATCAGGGGACTCAGGAGGCCATGGCGGATCCTCCGTGACCTTAGCTGGCTCGGCCACCACGGCCACGGGCATATGCCCACCCCCCCAAAAAAATAATTTATTGGGGAAAATTAGGAATTCTGGGGGGCGCTCTGGAGGAACGGGCACTTGAGGGCGCTCTGGAGGAGCTGACTCTGGAGGCAGGGGTGGCGAACTCGGGGAATCAGGAGACGAAGGAGGGCTGGACGGGACCAGCGGAGATGAAGGAGACTCAGGGGATGATGGAGAGCTGGACGGGACCAGCGGAGACGAAGGAGAACTTTCTGGAGCAGATTCTGGGGTGAGGATAGGAGCCGAGAACTCTGTTGGTAGCGTCAATGCCAAGAGTGATGAAAGCGGTCAGCGGCAGCCGGTGGGCGCAAGACACGGCCCTAGTGGTTCTGGATCGGGGATGGACACTCTCCAGACACCGGAGGACATTGAGACATTCCAATGCACCACTCGTCAGGTGGTGTCTAGCGAGGTCAACGGGGGGCGGGGAAACACGGGGGGGGGGAGGGGCGATGATAGTTGTAGCCACGCCCCCGATCCAGAACAGAGACGTAATTGTGGCGTCATCCAGTGCCGTAGTAGCGCGAGCCCGCAGAATTCCCAGGCGATCTCCGCAGGCTAGAGCAGAGAACACACGAAGACAACCGCACAGGGCATATTTTCCATTGGACCGGCGCGGAAGAGAGAAAAGGGATGGACTAGGGTGACAGAAAGCGGATAGTAAGCGAGAAATAGGGAAAACTAACAAACAAACTTTCAAAAAGAAAAGAAAACACGGGGGGATGAGGACCCGCTCACTTTTTGTTGGTCTGGAATTCTGTCACGGTTCGCTACTGTGAGGAACACGGAGCAAGAAACGAGGAGACGCAGAGTTGAATTCAAACTTATTGACTTTAATAATGTCCAGGGAAACAGGAAAACACACATAGCAAGGGTTGACATCAACAATTCCAGACAAGGAAGAACAGAACGGACTAGACAGAAATTCAAATAGGGCAAGCGAACGTGGGGCGACAGTGGGAGGATTAACCATAACAAGGAAACACCTGGAACTAATAGAACTAAATGGGGACAGGAAAGACCAAATGTACACGGAACAGAACACGAAACTCTAAACGGGAAATAACGGACACTAATGTTAGCAGATACAACTTTTGATCTTAAAAATCCTTAAATCTTAAAAAGAGTTCAGGCTGAAAATTCTTAAGGGCTCACTCATTACAATATAATTTATGTTTGTTGTTAAAGGAAATACTCAGTGTGGTAATCAAAGATAATTAAAGACATCAGGAACACATTCACTAAGAATAGATAGCATCTGCTGTAAGCATCATTTGCACTCTCTGTCTTTATTGTTTTAGCACCCGATTCCCTAAAGGAATTATGCAGATCAGATAATGTGACAAACACACCCACAAAAATGAAGTCTGGTCGCAAACATATAAATGACCATATAAAGTATACACAATTGTTTACTTTTGAATATGCCTTGAATATTATGAAACGCTGGCTGATGTTGTGATGCATCCGAACATGAATGAATAATTAAAAATGACTGGTTGTGCATGTCATGTGACATATCAAGACAAGGGCTGTCATGATGGACTTGTCATTCAAAGCAAACCTGTCTACAAGTAATTAGATAACAACTCCTATAACCCACATAAATTATGTAAATTGGGTTTGTCAATTAAACTTAGTCTTCGGACCATCATGTATATGTTTCTGTATCTCAACTTGCAATGACACATGCTAGCAACACAAGGTCATAAGTACAACACATCAACATAAAAATGCATATGTTGAGTGTGCTGTACGTCACTTCATATAAAACCCGCCTGCATTGAAGAATAGTGTGCTGGTACTAGCTGAGCATCTGGTATCAGTCTTAATGTGATGTTTGGGAAGCAGAACAATTTATATTGTCAGTGTAAAGTGATGAAATCAGACCGGCAGTGGCCTCATCTTTCTGGCAGCCTGAACCCACTGTAAAACTGACAGTCTGATGGGTGCATAACCACGCTGACCCTCTCCACCTGATACACTGACAAGCCAGCTGATGCTGTCAGAGTCTCTCACCCCAGTCTGACTCTGAAAGCAGTGATTTTCACATAAGGAAACAAATAAGTGTGCTTCGAAGAGAAAGGAAGTGACGGGCAGTCAAATAAATCCCTCCATGGACATCCATATTCAAACTCCAAGCCTCTGTCCCAAAGTTTAGTGCACTGTCTATGAAAAAAACTATTTAAGGCATTAAAGACAAGCCTTTGCATGCAAAGACACCTTATTTTGGCCAAATGCTTAGACAGCATTGCATGTATCCTTAGTGAAGCATGCAGTCCTATAATGATTTGCAAAGGTTGGTGGAGAAAGACCCAAACTGTGGACAGAGTGGGAGAAAAATATTACAAATATATTAGAAAAATATTACAAATACTTGAAAACATTAAAATATCATAGTAATAAATAATAATTATAAACAATTCATGCAAATTCAATACTCAATGGTACCAAAAAAGTTTTACTGTTTTAGTTAGCTAATTTAAAGTATAACTGTGTCTACTGTGTATTTTATGCCTACATAACAATTTTGTAAAAGGTACATGCTTTTTGGGGGGAGTGTTAATTTAAATTATAAATTAACACTTTTATTCAGCAAGGATGCATTAATTTAATCAAAAGTGACTTTAAGAAAATATTAAAGTCTTAATATGCAGATTGCAAAAGTGTATCTCAGCTATATTTAGAAATGCTGTTCATTAACAAATGTATTCTTATCTGAGTAAAATGTTTAAGTGAAGTGAAGTGACGTGTGAAGTGATGTGAAAATGAGATTTAATTTATAACGGAGTATGCATGAAAAAAATGTTGAAAAAACATTAAAAATAATGACTCCTGTTTTAATGAATTTGACCGAATGAATTTTTTTTTTAATGGAATTGTTCCCCCTCTGAGATGTTGTTACCCAGACACTGCTTTTATTTGTCTGTGTCCCTGGTTATTGTTTTTGGCACGTCTGTGTTGTCAATATGAGTGTCATTTCACCATGTGAGTAAATGGCAAGCAATCTATTTCCTAGCGACTCTTTCCCCATTTAGACATGGTCTATGTGATGGTTCCTCTGTTATCTGAAAAATGAAAAAAATGTGCATTCGAGCTTGTTGCAATCAATATACTTCAATGTGACAGCATAACATCTTGACGGATACTTCTTTTTGTCTTTTTTTTTTTTGTCTTTTTCCTTTTTTAAGTACAAGCAAACAGTTTCACTACATTCGTATTTGCTATATATCTTATATGCTATATGCTATATCTTATATACTCATCCCAAACACTCAAACATGCAACACAAGCCAAATTGACCTTGATACGGCACTATCAGTGAACCTTGACGGTTTGATGAATAATGATGATTGCAACTAACAAACCTCCAGTTTCAAGTAGCATGCTGATCTATTTATGATGAGCAGAGTTTCTCTCTCTCTTTCTTCACACCATCTTTCACTTCTCTTTTTCTCTCACTTTCTGACCCGTGCAAGGCTTAAGTAACTCATTAGAGCGTTCATTTGGGGCTCTCACTGTTCCTGTAATTGAGAACATCATTATTGATTCTCCGTCTGGCGTCTGAATCTATTGCTGAAGTAAGGCAAGTCAAACCTTTCCAATATACTTCTCCCCATATTGCATACTGTGGGAATGAATCAACATAGGATCTTCTGATCATTGCCTCAGCATCTTTGCTGCCCTTTTAAAATGTATCTTTACAATCCCTTAAGCATTGTACTTAAGATTTTTCTGTTAATTACTGGCTTTATTTTCCTTTAAATTAGATGTTACAAGACCAGTCTAAACTAAAAAATAAAATAAAATAAAATAAAATCCGAGGATTTTTACCAAACCACAATTTGGTAAAAGCAAAGTCTACAAAGTGAGGTCAGAAACAGTGTAAGGAAGAAGATATGGACAGCTCATAGAAAAAAATTAATGTGGAAAAAGTTAATAATATGATGAACAGGAATGCAAGTCTCACCTTTCAGTTAAAAGACCCAATCACTATTTTGATAGAGGCTTGTTTATTTTATGTGCATTCAGACCAGCCTGAAAAATGCATGAGCAAAATGTAAGACACCACTGCTTTACTTTTTTTTTTTTTGCTGATTTTTGATGTTATTGAACCATAACCTTGTCATTGACATTTTGGTCTTTCCCCATTCAAGTAGCTTGAGTTACATAACTACTGAAAAAGAAAAAAATACGACTTTTTAATCTTTTTTTTTTATATATCTAAATACCCTTAAAACTATATATATATAGTAAACAAGTCTTAATATTGTATGCAGTGTTGCTTCTCAAGTCAATTTGTCTCGTTTCAAGTTGGGGTTTTTTTGCAAGCATTTCAAAATGGCATGGATGTTTCTGTAAACTGTTATACAGAATATACTCACTCACTCACTGGATGGATGGATGGATGGATGAACAGTTGGATGGATGGAACATAACCCAGAAAACATTGTGGAACATTCATCCATTGCTACTCATATCTAGTTTAGATGCATTAGTGTCTTTTAAAAAAATGTATGCCTTTCCTTGCGAACTTTAGTATATCCAGTGATTAATTCCTCTTCAACCATACTCATATCAACCTGACAATTTTTTAAAACAACTTTGTTTCCATACGAACTGATAAAGTTGAGTAAAATCAGCCAGATTAGAGTTGGCCAGATGGAGAAAGTGCCTGCCAGTTTAGCATGTTTGCATCAGACGGTTAGAGAACAGTCTGTGGGTGTGCCGTCTGAGGCCCAGACTACACTAACTCTGACTGAATTGTATTTTGGTAACATTGACATGACTGATGTCGAGACAGGCCATTGGCTGCGCTCTCTCCTCCTCATAAATCACACAGCCACACTAAAAGTGACGTCATGGTTCAGGGTGACAGAAACTGATCAAAGTCACAATCTCCAGTGACACGGGCAGATTTACAGGCTGTGGGCTTAAAACTCTGCTTTTGAGTGCAGGCAAATGCCATAACCTTCCCCTTACGGCATTGTTAAGGGCTATAGCTGCCCATTATGTCATTTTATTTATGGGTCTAAACATTTCCTTAATGGTGCGCTTGGCAAATGTGAAGGCCATCAGTCTTCTCATAGCCATCCTCATTTTGACAGAGTGCTTTTTGTGAGTGGAACAGCCTGGTTGAGTGTGCATTAACAACATCACATCACATCACTGGTAAACATCCAGATGAAATGAGATGCGAGGCAAGGCTGTGCATGTTTATTGCAGCAGGAAAACGCTTAGTCTCGATGACATTGAGATGCTTTTGTTATCAAAGAGATCTTTATTCTCGAAGCAGTACAACAAAAATAAACTAAAATTAGAAAGACGACTTTTACTGTGACATGGGACTTGGCAATTAAGCACTATTCCACTAAGCAATCATTTTATTTCGTTTATGTCTTTGGAAAGACCAATTGATCTTGCAGGCTTGAGGAATGATTGCTGGATTCATTTGTGAGTGGCTATAAATTGACGCTCAAGACTTTTTTCAATCCAGCTACCTTAGCGATCAGTGAAAGAGCTCCTTTTATGCAAATGCAAATGGTTTCTGGAATAAGGAGGCCCATTTGTTCCTCACTCATGAAGGTACACTTAAATATTGGATTTCAAAGAAATAATATTGATGATGAATCACTGTGTTCATTCATCCAGCCATATTCGCTAAAAGCATCTCCTCTGTCATCTCTGCTGCCCCACAGTCAAAGTCCATATACTAGCTCTTGCCATTTTTTGTAAAAAAAAAAACGAGATTTTTAAAAACTCTTTATACTGAACTCTATTCAAAGAAAGAAATAACAGGAAAAAGAATACAACATATTTTACTAAAATATTGGATTTAGTAGATAAAGTAGATTTCCTACTTCCTGACATTTTCTTTTCATATTCAATATATATTGAACTCTAATATGGAAAAAAAATGGAAGCAAGTAGAAATTTACAGAAAAAAACTGGTAAATACAAAAAATAAAATAAATACAAAACATTTATGGTCCGAAACGGAACTATTGTTTAGAATACTTATTGTAGAGAATTACTTATAGTTATACTTATTGTTTTTAGTTACTGAATTTCATCTTTCAACTTACTCTATTAATTTTTAATAAAAGAACACTCCAACTTATTTTTTAACAGGGTTCAAATACATTATACATACAGCATCACATATGTTTCATAAAAACACTGAGAAATTGCATAGTCACAGGAGGAAACACATAAGAATGATTATTTTACACATTTTCTCAGTTGACTGTGGTGGAAAATCTATGGAAACAGACAGATAATGGATTTACATAAAGTAAAACAGCTGAAACTTCTCTTATTTTTTGCTTAAAGTCAAGTATTAATTACAAACTATGCAAATGGTGGGCATTTGAATATTAATGAGATTTCTGTAAGCAGATATCTGCAAGTCTGTTATGATTAAGTAATGCATAAAGAGTATAAACAAGCCAAATATCTGTTTATCGACATGTATTGGTAAAGGTCAGAATGATTTGATTTTACTAAGTACATTCTTAGATTGATATTTAGATATCAAAAATATGGGAGACTACAGACTGATGTCTGTGCCCCAAAGTCTTTTTTAAGCTAAATTAAGAAGCCTCACTCAAACAGATGATGTTAATAATCACAAAATCCTTAATGCCTTTAAGACATCTTCATAATAATTCTTTATTTCAGGTGTCATGGATTGATTTGAAATAATAAAACTATGTTTGACAGGTAAAATATAGATGGGATTATTTAACATATAACCAAAAGGAAAATAAGGTATAGCATAACCATGCAGGCAGCAAATCCCTGATTATATTTCTTGCCTTTGCAAGCTAACATCAAAGATTATACTTCTCTGTAAAAAGCCGTGAACTCTGCACAATGGTTCCACCTTTTTCTCTTACAAAAAATTTATATACGAAGGTCATATGAAACCATACAGGCACACAAACATGGACAGAAACTGAAAGCAGTCTGGTGGGATATCTTTTTCATTGCTACTAAACGATAACACGAGAATTCAATCAATGTTTGACCTTTAGGCATTTGATGAAAGCATCATTAATTGCTTTATAAAGGAAGATTAAAATTGTTTTCTTCCAGTAAACTCTCATTGTGGTTTCCTGTCAGCATTGGACACTTCAAGGGAGAAAAACTGTTAAGTAATGACTATTGCTCAGATAGTTGTGGTTAATCACTGGGAAATGGACCTCTGTGCTGGTAATCTCTCTCTCTCTCGCTCTGTCCTCTCTCTCTCTCACACACACACTCACACTTCACACACACACACACACACACACACACACACACACACACACACACACACACACCCACACACACTTATTTTCTCCTGCTTTAGCTCTCTATTACAATATGTGAACAATTACAAGGACTCTGGAGAAAATATCCAAAAAGATTGTCTCTGATTTCACTGCCGAAAGACTAGCTCAGGCAGAAGTTTTTTCTTTGCTGATGTGCTGATGTAGCTGAAGGCTAAAAAAAAGAAAAAGTAAAAATGATGTAAAAGTACTTTTCACTTTTCTACTTCTATTTCATCTATGACTTCTCCTAAGTCATTCTACAAAAAAGGTGTTATGTAAAATAACTGTAACAATGAATAGTGAATAGTTAGTGCTAACTTTTACTATGTGTAATATTGATATAGCTAAAATGCATCTACAAAAATCCATTAATTAATCCAATAACAATTGTCATGACAACTCTCTGATTGGCATGAATCAGAATAGATCTGCTATGCTGCTGCTGCAGCAGAGCAAGTACTGAGATTTTCTACTGCCAATACATCCACAGACATGTTTCTGTGAGCATGTAAGACATGGCTGCTGCACATATAACACATGAAATTAACCGTACCATATCTGCACAAGTGGAGCTGGGGAAAGGGTTTTCTGAAAGTGCGCTGCAAACTGCTACAGCAAACAGTCATCAAGGATAATCCAAAATCTCATATTTAATCCCTTTATTATTATTATTATTTTTTACATTTATCAGTGAAATGTCAATATTGTTGCTATAATTGATAGGGCTGGGTAACAAATATTGATTTCTCAATTTAATCAATTCTCATTTTCATGAAACTATATGTAAAAGATTCTTATGCCAATATCGATTAGCCTAGCCTGTAATGACCTAACATTGTAGCATGCCTCCCATCTAATAAATCACAATAAGCTTTGTGCTTTGTAACTTTTGATATGAAACAAAGTTTCAGATTTCAAATTCTTACAATTTTATTACAGTATTCAAGCAATAAATGCCGTTTTGTGGCAGAAGTGGCAGTGCGAAGTGTGCGTGATCCGATATATAAATCAGTTAATTTTAACCTTGAATATTATAGTGATGTACAGTAGTACCAACTGACTCATGTACCCATATTTTATATATATTGAGGGTTTTTTTCCTTGAGAAAATTACTGCACCTGATATATAAAATAAAAGATATAGAATTGAATCGAATCAAAAGCTTGTGAGTCAAAATCGAATTGCATCATGAAATTTGTGTCAAACCCAGCCCTAATAATTTTATACACTAAATAACTGATAACCGAAAGTATGAAAATTAAATTTATTTTACAGGAAGCATCTTATAGTTTTACAACCCTTGGCACAAGTCTTCTTATGTTAAATTAAATTACAAAACTTAAAGTGAAAGTCACAATTATATCCCCCCACCCTGAATAAATTTAACCTTGGATGGCACAATGCACTTAACATCTATCTCAACACATTGGGGTGTTTGATACGATGTTTAATATCTTTGATTAAAATTGACTGAAAATCTTTGTAACAAAATGGAAAAGGTAATTTCAAAAGAAAATTAAACTAACTTTTCAGAACAGTCTCTTGCCTTTATCTGTCTCACTTGAAGGTTTCCCATGTTTCACTGCAAAGTAATTCAGTGGAGGAGAGAGACTGCATCTGAAATTAACCTCTTCCTCAAGCAGCAGCAAGTCTGACATGAGAACTCGGTGTGTGTGGCTTTTGGTGTTACAGCCCCTGTTGTATAACACAGAAAGCTGAGAAGAGTAAAAAGATTGGTGCTTTAATGTAACGTCTTGAGCAGTGCCTCACTGACCCATCCCATCATGCACTTACACTAAGTCGCTCTCTAGAGAATCCTCCAGCCTCCCTCTGCCTCCCAAAGGGCCTCCTGCCCTTGAATATAAATTGATGACGGATATATTTAAAGCAGTTACATTATTAACGCCTCACATTTCACACTTCCATCCTTTTTTTGACTCTATAGATAGTAAACGTGAGTCAGAGGAATGCCACGTCCTCTGTGCCTCCGCATTTCAAAGGCACCTTTTCTCATAAATCCAGCTGATCTACCGCCAAAGCTCCTGACATCAAAGGCAGTGAGCGGCCCTGGCCTTCGGATTGGCCCGGATCCTCTGCTCCTGTGCAGCGATAAGAGGCCAGAGGCACAAAGGTGAGACGCAGCAGAAAGACTCAACGATAAGGGTTTTGCAGGATAACCGGATGAGGTAGAGAGAAACAAAGAATTCAGCAAATGACTGATCCCCGTGACAGCACATGAAACATCTGTACATTAAGCAATCTGTTCCACCTTCACCCAAGAGCATGCTGACACTGGATAATCCTTATGCAAACATAAGGTGTGTGTCCTTCTCACGCATGCAACATGCACATTGGCTCACATATACCTTGGAATGGAGTTTTAGTAAGTGATTGTTGTGAAAATCTATGCCATTTTTGTGACTCATCCAACAACACTCACCTCTAGATAGCAATTTTTTGGAAGCAGTTTCCACCTCAGAGTAAATAAATAAATAAGTAAAAGATAATTTTGCGACATTGTTTCTTACATTAGTGATTTTCTGTCTTACAGTGTGACTTCAGTTCTCAATTACCTTTTTATTTATTTTGCCATGAGGTGGAATACTGTTTCTATAGAATATAAACAATCTTTTCAATAGCACTAAATCCAATACTTTAAAGATAAAAAAAAATGTAGTCAGGAAACCTTTGTGTGCGACATCCGTATGCGGTTTAGTCGAATATAATCTCCTTATAGTGCATGACGGTGTTTACTTTCCTTCAAGCAACAGCGAACACAGCTCAAACCATGATGACCGAATTCGTGAAAAACAACCCTTATGAACAGGTTAGTTTTAACGAGTCAGACAAAAAGATTCACTTAAAGTCTCCATGAAATCAAAATGGAATTTTTTTGGCTTTTGATATGAATATGTTAGGCTTAAGATTATCTATAAGCTAGTGTGATCCAAAACAATGACAAAATTCGCTTTTACAAGATATAAGCATTCAAAACTTGCAGTCTCTCACTTCCGCCAATATGGATCAGCGATTTTGATGACATCACACTGCGCTTCAGCTTCTCATCAAACTTTCTGTCCAATCAAATGCTCTCTAGAACCCGAAGCCCCGCCCCCTACACTACATAAGACGCTGAGCTGTGCTCAAATCGGTCCCTTTTTCCAGTCATTATATTTTCTGTACGGTGAATGGCACGAAGTGTACTATATAGGGGATAGGGAACGATTCAGACAGTGTAAATTTGCTTTCTGTTGGGGCGAATGAAGTCTGGTTGCGCACTGTGTCACGCTAACCGCCGCACCGCACACACAGTCTGCTCCAGTCCACAGACACGATACACAGAGTGGATAATATGCACGAGTTGGCAGACCATAAAACTTAATGGACCAGTTTGAATTCTACACAGTATGCTATATTTTATAGCAAAATGAGATTGTGGCTGTCAAATGCGGCTTTACCGAGCTCAACGGCTCTGGTCCAAACTGAAACTGTGATATAAACGAAACGCTATTGGCTATTTTAAAAAGGGGGCAGGGCTGCTTGATATGTCCCGACCTGACTTCCTGTTTCAGTTGAAATGACGTCAACACACAGAACAACGCTGCATGTTTCAAAACACTTCAGCGGACCTTTAAAGGGATAGTTCACCCAAAAATTAAAATCAGCCCATTATTTACTCATGATGCAGGAAAGGTAATTTCAAAAGAAAATTAAACTAACTTTTTAGAACAGTCTCTTGCCTTTATCTGTCTCACTTGAAGGTTTCCCATGTTTCACTGCAAAGTAATTCAGTGGAGGATCATTTGCAGGATCATTTGTTTGTTCTCTGACAAATAAGGTGTAATCGATGTGGTGATTAAGATCTCATTTGGTGCAAGAATAACAGGTTGAGATTGAGCAGGGCGATAGATTAGTCCAGATCTGTGTCATCAAAGCCTGTTCCTGCTCAGATTGCTTATCATCCTTCAGTCTCTGGCCAGGCTGTGCCACTGTTTGATCAGTCATGCCAACACCCAACATTCCTTCTAGCTAAAAAAAGCACATCCATAGACACATATCTGCTGTCATACGTTTCCAGCTTTCTTCACGACTATCTTCAAACATATCAAGGTCAAGTTTATTTATATAGCACCTTAAAAGCAACAAGTGCTGACCAAGGTGCTGCACAACCAAAACATCAGAAATAGCAACCATCAAAAAGCATTAAGACATAAATTTTTAAATCATTAAATACAACAATAAGTAATACACAACATCGCCAAAACAAAAGAAAACATAACAGAAACAAAACAAAAAGTATTTTCAAGTTAAGCAAAAGCCTGAGAAAAAAGATATGTTTTAAGAGATGATTTCAAAGAAGATAACGTAGGGGATGATCTGATGGATAAAGGCAAAGAGTTCCAGAGTGTAGGACTAAGAACTGAAAATGCTCTGTTCCCTTTAGATTTTAAACGAGATTTTGGGACAATCAATAACTTCTGAGAAGACGATCTAAGCATTCTCACAGGAGAATAGAAATGGAGAAGATCTGAAATGTAAATTGGGGCAAGACCATGAAGTGCTTTAAAAACATAAAACCTTAAAATCAACTCTGAATTTAACAGGTAACCAGTGAAGTGAAGCTAACACGGGGTAATATGCTCCCTCTTTTTTGTCCCTGTCAAAAAGCGAGCAGCAGCATTCTGTACCAATTGTAAATGTGATAGTGAAGACTGGTTAATTCCAGCATAAAGAGTGTTACAGTAATCCAGCCTTGTTGAAATGAATGCATGAATAACAACCTCTAAATCATTAAAACTGAGAAAACTTTTCAGCTTGCAAAGCCCCTTAATCTGCAAAAAAACTGGCTCTGAGTTAATTTGTTTGTCAAATTTCAATTCAGGATCAAAAGTAACTCCCAGATTTTTTAACCTTTTCATTGATGTTTTCTTCAAAAGGGCCCAGAGTAGGTCTTAAATTGTGTAAATGGTGAGAAGGGCCAAACAATATAACTTCAGTCTTTTTTTTTTATTAAACTGTAGGAAATTATTTTCCATCCAATTCTTGATGTCCTCTAAACAAGCCAGCAAGGAAGACACTGAATCAGAACCTGATTTTAGAGGAAAATAAAGCCGAGCGTCATCTGCATAAATGTGGTATGAAACTTAGAATAGAATAGAATAGAATAGCTTTTTATTGTCATTGTACAGCTGTACAACACATTTTTTTTTGCTCTCACACTGAAGTGCACAAATACATACAAGAATTTACACAGAAGTACATTTAACAAAATGCAAACAATGATACAGAAAATATAAACAGTGCAATGTAAACAGGTGTGCAGTAGACAGTGCACATGTAAACAGTTATATATACTAAATTTGCAAAATAGTTATAGTGCAAATGTATTAGATATGTACACTGAGTGAAATAGTAATAAATCGAGAGAATTAAGGAATAAATATATAAATATATGAACAGGGTATTGCACAGGTACAGGTAGCTGTATGAGTAGTAAGTGTATAGACCTTAGTATTTCACAACCTTTGAAGCTTGTGATAAAGTGATATGTCTTTTTTAATTGGAGTTCAGTTCTAAGATGGCACGTGGATAAAAACTGTTCCGGAGTCTGGAGGTGCGTGTCTTGAGGGATCTGTAGCGTCTTTCAGAGGGCAACAGAGTGAAGAGGTGGTTGCTGGGGTGGGAAGAGTCCTTTATTATACTTCTTGCCCGTCGGATGCATCTGGTGTTGTAGATGCCAGCAAGTGATGGCAGCTGTGCACCAGTGATTTTCTGTGCAGAGTTGATGACTCTCTGCAAAGCTTTTTTCTCAGCCATAGTGCAACCAGCATACCACACCAGAATGCCATGGGAAAGTATGCTTCCTACTGAACAGTGGTAAAAGGACACAAGCAGCTGCTGAGACAGGTTAGTTTTCCTCAGCATCCTCAGAAAGTACATCCGTTGCTGTGCCTTCCTTACCAGGGACGTTGTGTTAACAGTCCATGTGAGGTCCTGGGAGATGTGTGTGCCAAGAAATTTAAAGGTGGTCACCCTCTCCACCATTTCTCCTCCAATGTATAGAGGGGCTGATTCCTCTTTCTGTTTCCGGAAATTGATGATGAGTTCCTTTGTTTTGGAGGTATTGAGTGCCAGGCTGTTTCTGATGCACCATTCTGAGAGTTTAGCCACCTCCTCCCTGTAGGCAGATTTGTCACCATTTGATATTAACCCCACCACAGTGGTGTCATCTGCAAATTTAATGATTGTGTTTGTGCTGTGGGTTGGTGTGCAGTCGTGGGTGTATAGTGAGTATAACAGAGGACTCAGCACGCAGCCTTGTGGGGCTCCAGTGCTGAGAGTCAGGGTCGTTGAGTGATGGCCCCCTAGCCTGACAGTCTGTGTGCGGTTTGTTAGAAAATCCTTTACCCAGAAACAGATGTAATCACTGACACCCAGGTTAAGCAGTTTGGTGACCATTCTGCTGGGAATGATAGTGTTAAATGTGGAACTAAAGTCCACAAACAGCATCCTTACATATGGTTCCGGGTGCTCCAAATGATTCAGCGCGGTGTAGAGAGCTGTGTTGATGGCATCGTCAGTTGACCTGTTAGCTCTGTATGCATACTGATGTTGATCCAGAGTGGAAGGAAGTGATGATTTAATGTGTCTGAGTACCAGCCTCTCAAAACACTTTATGAGACTCAAATATAAAACGAAGAGGGAGCAAATACAGGGAGAATAAAATTGGACCCAGAATAGAGCCCTGGGGTACTCCACAAGTGATGGGAACTGAGCTTGATGAAAATTCACCAATTTCCACCGAAAAGCACCTATTTGTGAGATAAAATGCAAACCAGTCTAATGCAGTACCACAAATGCCAACCTCAAGATTTAATCTTTTTAACAGGATGCGGTCATCTACTGTATCGAAAGCTGCACTCAGGTCCAATAATAAGATAATAGTACAGTTACCAGTGTCTGCAGATAACAAGAGATCATTTACTACTCTTAAAAGAGCTGACTCAGTACTATGTTTTGCTCTAAAGCCAGACTGAAAAGGATCCAGAATATGATTGGAATTTAGGTAGAGGGAAATCTGGTTAAATATAACCTTTTCCAAAACTTTCAAATAGGCCTATAATTATTTAATTCAATGGGATCAAGATTAGATTTTTTGAGTAAAGGCTGGACCACAGCATGTTTAAGACAGGAAGGGACAGTGCCTGTCTGTACAGAACCATTAATAATAGAGAGTAAGCTAGGCAAAACAGAGGGCAGAACATCCTTCAGCAGCTTTGTAGGAACAACATCACAAGAACAAGTAGTTGATTTCATATTTAAAATAATGTCTGACAACTCAGAAACTGAGATAGTTTGAAAGTTTGAAAACACAGAGGAGTTAGTGTTTTCATATTGAAAATTCTGGGATAAATTACAAGAAATCTGCACCCTGATAGAAGCAATCTTGTTAATGAAGAAGTTACAAAACTTCTCACATAACTCCAAGCTAGGATCTGGGCCAGTTGGTCTAGATGGGTTTAACACAGAATTTAGCGTAGAAAACAAAATCTTTGGACAATGAGAATTTTTTTAAGTTAAATTAGAAAGGTATTTTGCCCGTTCCAAAGAGATGGCTTCCTGAAATTTAGACAAGCTGCTCTGCAAAAGTTGATATGAAATTTGTAACTTATCCTTTTTCCATCTTCTTTCTGCCCTTCTGCAATCCTTCCTTAAAGCTTTAATGTTGTTATTAAACCATGGCTGATTTTTTGGTTTAGTCTTTTTGGATTTGAGCAATTACATTTAAGATGAATTAAAACTATTTGTCAACTCATCATATCAACTATGTGACAACTAACCCCATTTTCTGTAAAATAGTGCAGAAGTACAGTGGGTACGGAAAGTATTCAGACCCCCTTAAATTTTTCACTCTTTGTTATATTGCAGCCATTTGCTAAAATCATTTAAGTTTATTTTTTTTCCTCATTAATGTACACACAGCACCCCCTATTGACAGAAAAACACAGAATTGTTGAATTTTTTTGCAGATTTATTAAAAAAGAAAAATTTAAATATCACATGGTCCTGAGTATTCAGACACTTTGCTGTGACACTCACATATTTAACTCAGGTTTTGTCCATTTCTTCTGATCATCCTTGATATGGTTCTACACCTTCATTTGAGTCCAGCTGTGTTTGATTATACTGATTGGACTTTTTTAGGAAAGCCACACACCTGTCTATAATAAGACCTTACAGCTCACAGTGCATGTCCGAGCAAATGAGAATCATGAGGTCAAAGGACCTGCCTGAAGAGCTCCGAGACAGAATTGTGGCAAGGCACAGATCTTGCCAAGGTTACAAAAAAATTTCTGCTTAAAGTTCCTAAGAGCACAGTGGCCTCCATAATCCTTAACTGGAAGACGTTTGGGGGACGACCAGACCCTTCCTAGAGCTGGCCGTCCGGCCAATCTGAGCTATCGGGGGAGAAGAGCCTTGGTGATAGAGGTAAAGAAGAACCCAAAGATCATTGTGGCTGAGCTTCAGAGATGCAGTCGGGAGATGGGGAAAGTTGTAGAAAGTCAACCATCACTGCAGCCCTCCACCAGTCGGTGCTTTATGGCAGAGTGGCCCGATGGAGGCCTCTCCTCAGTGCAAGACACATGAAAGCCCGCATGGTGTTGTGAGATGGTGAGAAATAAGATTATCTGGTTTGATGAGACCAAGATAGAACTTTTTTTGGCCTTAATTCTAAGTGGTATTTGTGGAGAAAACCAGGCACTGCTCATCACCTGTCTACTACAGTCCCAACAGTGAAGCATGGTGGTGGCGGCATCATGCTGTGGGGGTGTTTTTCAGCTGCAAGGACAGGACTACTGGTTGCAATCGAGGGAAAGATGAATGCTTCCAAGTACAGGGATATCCTGGACGAAACCTTCTCCAGAGTGCTCAGGACCTCGGACTGGGCCGAAGTTTTACCTTCCAACAAGACCATGACCCTAACCACACAGCTAAAATAACGAAGGAGTGGCTTCACAAACACTCTGTGCCGGTTTCTTGAATGCCCCAGCCAGAGCCCTGACTTAAACCCAATTGAGCATCTCTGGAGAGACCTAAATATGGCTGTCCACCAACGTTTACCATCAAAACCTGACAGAACTGGAGAGGATCTGCAAGGAGGATGGCAGAGGAATTCCCCAAATCCAGGGTGTGAAAAACTTGTTGCATCTTTCCCAAAAAGACTCATGGCTGTATTAGATCAAAAGGGTGCTTCTACTAAATACTGAGCAAAGGGTCTGAATACTTAGGACCATGTGATATTTCAGTTTTTCTTTTTTAATAAATCTGCAAAAATGTCAACATTTCTGTGTTTTTCTGTCAATATGGGGTGCTGTGTGTACATTAATGAGGAAAAAAAAATAACTGAAATGATTTTAGCAAATGGCTGCAATATCACAAAGAGTGAAAAATTTAAGGGGGTCAGAATACTTTCCGTACCCACGGGGAAGTGAATTAGACTAACTCCTTTTTTTTAAGAAGTATTTGCATCCTAATGGGTTCTTAATAGCTTCATAATGTCTGCATACTCACACTGACGCGTGAAGACATCATGTAGTCCTCACACACACTTTGTGACTCTCACTTCCTGTGATCTGTGAAAGGTTAATTGCCACTGTTAATTCCACCTAATGACTGTCTGAATGTTGTGAAGGTCACAAGGCGCTGCAGGAAAGATTTGGTCAGGAGGAATGATGGAAATTCCCATTCTTTGGCCGAAGACGGCACCTAAAAACTCAGCTCAGGACTGTTAAGATGCAAGGAGAGGAGTATTAGATCTAATATTGATATAGACATTTATTCAATATTAAAACATAAAGCATAACCTGTAGGAACACAAGTCAGCTCTCCCGCTACAGCACAGGGGCATCAATATTTTATGATATTGGCCTCTTCCTTTATTAATATGTTAGTGGATATGACTAAAATGAATGGCTCTTTCACTTCCACTTTCTCTCTCTGAGGACAGACTGTTTGTTGTTGTTTGTCATCGGTCGCCAATCTGAAGCTATAGTCGTTTATTTGCATCCGCAGCACTAACAGGGATTTGAACATCTGATCCCTGGTTAGTAGATGGTGATCTTCTAGTACTGACTCTTCATCCATGAATTATAGAGCAACTCTGAGCAAGAAACTCAACAGGAGAGATAAGCAGGCAGACAGCTGTGAATCTCAGAGTCACACTCATACATGTGAAACCTCCACTGCTCAGTGTAAAAAAAGCCTACAGAATTATTCGCACATGTGCATAAAAAATTCATACTTCTGTCAACTCTTCCTCTGATGTTCTTGCGCATGCACATACATTATTATACTGTATATATTCCCAGTATATTGCTTTATTGAGATGAATATGCAGGTCATTGAGATTGATAGAAAATCTATAATTACATATTCATTAGCCTTTTCTTAGTGTTCTATAAATTATTATCCTCTTGGGCCTCAAATTGTTAATCCGCACATGGTTAGAACATACTAAGTGCTGAGTTCACTTTCAGACACCAATGCACAATTCATAACTGTTCACCTACCCTCAGATAAGTGTGCATCAGTTATGCAGTTGGTAGAATTCTGAAAAAAGGCAGACATACTTTATTACAGTTTTTGTTAATATTTGTAATAATATTTTATTTTTAAAGTTTTTGTCATTTTTCTTATTTTTGTTTTTTTAAATATATCTATATAGTTTTTAAAATACATTTTTACTTATTAGTTTTAGTTTATTTAATTTTAGCTATTTTGGTAATTTAGTAAAACTGAACTAAACAAAAATGAAAAATGTTGCCTAGCTGAAATATACATTTTTTTTATATAGTTTATTTCAGTTAACATTTATTTTATTTAAATTATGAAAATATGGTGTTTAGTTTTAAGTATTATAGGCTTTGGATCTAAGTATATATATCTATACTTAGAGGGCGGTGGGAGGGGGTATATTAATGTGTTGGTCCTGTTCTAAATGATTCTGTGCTATATTTTTGTGTTTTGTTTTATTTATTTATGTTTATTTTCATCCCTTTAATTATAGTCATGCCTCCTCTGAGAAAACACCAGTGCTGTAACAGTATGTCTTAAGTATGCTGACACCACAGATGCACACATGCACCTCTCACTGAGATCACAGCAAGGAAAACATTGCAGGGCATGCCACATATCATCAACAAAGTCCATAATGAGCTGTTAATACAGCTGATGTGTTTGTAAAACCAATGGGGCAAGACCTGATTTCTGCATGTTTACTGATGTATTAAAAACAAACAGCTGTCTCACTGTCCCCCTTAAACTTACATTTAAAGGTCAAACCACAATTCAACCAATCAGAGCCCAGATCTAAAGGTTAATTGTCCACCACAATTGCTTTTTTTCTAAGCTTGTGAATGCAGTCAGAGGAAGCCCACTGAGGTTGAGTTGCTCGCTTACATTGGAACCTTTCACAAGTCCATTAAGCAAGACCAAAAATAGCTCAAGCCACAATCTCCATAGGTGACAAAAGGCTTCTTTCTTCGTAACAGAGCCTCTCTCTAAATGACGTGCAGACATTTTGTGGTGGCTGTCTAATATTCTGTTTTGAATGACATTTATGAATCTTTCATGCCTACAGTATAAACCTCCCTCGATGCCATCTCCTCATACATCATTGATGCAATGCACCAGACTATGAGACAGATGCTATAGAGTGTACAGGAAGTGTTATTGCTCGTCTCTGAGGAATAATCATTGTGGGGTATATGGTTTGCCACAGAGGAAGGAGACTGATTCTGGCTCCTGGCCTGAACGCATTGATTTTTTGCATCCAGACTATGTTTCTTGCTGTTTGTTCATATTTATTTACTCAGCGTTGACAATCCATCCACACATATTCAACAAAACCGCATAAACCTTTGGCTAAGTGATCACAGCATAAAATATTCATGCTCCCCCCTTAGAATCTCTAATGTGTTTAAAGATAGGGCAACCGCTTCACTTCTCTTTGCTTCCAGAGGTCAATGATATATAACAAAATGTGGCAAAATGGCCAAAAAAAGAACATCTGAGAGTCAAAGAGGTTATTGTACCTCAAACAGCGAACAGTTAGGACAGGCTGAAAGCATCAGGTACATTTATGAACTTCAGATTCCATTCAAAGTCGTTTAAATTATTTTGAGCTATTAACGATACCAGTCTGAAGACTTCTGAAGAAGTCAATACAAGAGCTGTCCTTGGAGCTGAAAGGTTTCGGTGGGTGGCATGTTTGATTGTATTAAGAATTCCTATGCCATATCTGTCTTATTTGTTGGTACAGTATATGCTGTAGGTAAAGTTACTAAAGCCATATAAGTGTCATAGAAATGTTGTCAATGGCTATGCATTGTTTTTGTTTTTTTATCTGATTAATCCAATTACGCTAAGAGGGTGTTAAGTGTTTGCTAGTCAAGGACCTCTTTCATACAAATGAATGCTGTGTTCCTTTAAATAGGACGTGTTGTAATTCAGTGAAGCAAAAGCTCGTATTCAATACTCAGAGGTGCTTATTTCATTATGTGCTCAACCCAGGCCATTACACCTCATGTACCACTGACATTTGAAAAGGCCAAAAAAAAAGACGAAAAAAGTTCACCCTTTTTCTAGTTTGAAGTAAAGAGTGCTTTGACGCAGATAGAAATAACCTTAAGAACCACTAATGTTGTTACTAAATTTCCCTTTATTCTTTGAACTTCAAAGGTGTTTCTTGGAAATGCAACAATGTTTTAAGCATAAAATAATTGTATGTGTTTCAGAATGATTTCAAAGCACTTTGAACCATAGATGAGTTGAGATGTAGCATGTACCGAGCCGCTGAATGAAAGGTTGTTGCGCATGCGCAGCCATGACAGTGCAGTGGTTGGCAAAACTCCTGCTAACGGTGCCCAGAAGGTCAGAACAAATCACAATTCTGAAAACAAAATAACAAATTACAAACGCAAATGCAAGTCTACAAAACAAAATAACAATTCAGAAAGCACAACAACAATTCAGAAAGCACAACAACAATTCAGAAAACATTATAACAAGTCAGAAAACACAAGGACAAATTCGAAAACAAAATAACAAGTCAGAAAACACAATGACAAATCCGAAAACAAATGAACAAGTCAGAAAACACAAGTTTGAGACGGCTATAAGTTTTTATAGTTTGAGACAGCGCCATTGGTTTGGGATTACTCACTGCTGACTGGACGAGACATCTGTCAATCAACGTATACAGGGAAGAACCAGCCGAAGAACAGCAGAGTCGTGGTAGAAAGTTCAGAGATGGTATTAAAGTAGCTCAGTTTAAATGTATTGTATGAATTGCCCTTACTATGGAATAAAAAATACGGGGTGTCTAGTAATTGTCTAACTATTGTCTAGTTAAAAGTGGTTGTAACACATCAGCTCCAGAGGCGCAGGTGGTTAAGCGTGTGCCCTTAGCTTTTTGACGCGATCGACCCGGGTTCAAGCCCACCTTTGCCGAACTTTTCAAATCTCGTATCACATCGTAAAGGCATTTATTTTCAATAAAAATTAAGGAAATAATCAAAAATTTGAAAATAAAGTATCGGGTAGGGTTAGGGTAGGTGTAGGGAGGGCTTTATTGTACCAATAAGGTGGCATCCATTTAATAATTAAAATTATAATTTACACTCAATACGTTATTATTGTATACTGTTTTATAATGTACTACAATACTGAAGTGCAGATAATTGCCACTATTTGCAACAAGTAGTATACTTGATAGTAGAAATCCTGCTATTTTAACATAGTGTAAATAGGTATTTGCACTTAGTGTAAATAGCATATTGCTAAAAATACTGCTATTTTCACTTAGTGTAAATAGAATCCATTGCTAATACGAGATTTGAAAAGGGAGGAAAAAAAAGTTCGGCAAAACGTGGGATCGAACCTGTGTCGATCACGTCAAAAAGCCAAAGTCAAGCGCTTAACCATCTGCACCACTGGAACTAATGCACTACAGTCACTTTTAACTAAATATAAATATACACCCCATATTTTTTTATTCCAGAGTAAAGGCAATTCATACAAATCATTTAAACTGAGCTACTTTAATACCATCTCCAAACTTTCTACCACGACTCTGCTGTTCTTCGGCTGGTTCTTCCCTATATAAGTTGATTGACAGATGTCTCGTCCAGTCAGCGGTGAGTAATCCCAAACCAATGGCGCTGTCTCAAACTATACCTACCTTTTCCGGTTTGTCTGAATTGTCTTCTGACTTGTTCATTTGTTTTCAGATTTGTCGTTGTGTTTTCTGACTTGTTATAATGTTTTCTGAATTGTTGTTGTGTTTTCTGAATTGTTATTTAGTTTTTAGACTTGCATTTGCGTTTGTAATTTGTTATTTTGTTTTCAGAATTGTGATTTGTTCTGCACCTCTCGGCCACCGTACTCTGTAGAGCAACTCATTACTCTAGAGTCAAATAAAGGATTCGTTCAAAATACACTAAGTGTTCATGAACAATCTATTACTAAGTGATAGTAGTAACATTTTTCTAAAAAAAAAAAACGCACAACTTTCAAAATTCCCCTAAACAAGTGTGGTGCCGCTAAGATCTGTGTTGCACAATCAGTGGCACTGCACTAAATTCTCACTATTTAGTATAGTACTATTTATAGCTCCTAATCTAATAAAACAGGCTGTGTGAGGTGCAAGGAACTACTAAATTAACATTTAAATTAAATACATACACCTCTCTTTCACTTTCTATTGCTCCAGGGCTATTGATTACACTTCTGCATGCCATTGCTGACATGAATATCATAGGTTGTCTGCCCCTATTCTAGAGAATGCATGTGAAGTTTAGCAGTACTGAAAGAGTCTCATCACAAGACAGCTTATCATGACAAACAGAGCAGGCAAATATTTATTTCACCTCACTCTGATTTATGTGTTAAAGACAAAAATTAAGTACAACAAGTTATTTGTATAGCAGAAGAAAAAAAAATAACACAGCGGTGGATTTGCTTTGTGGAAACCAAGCAATTTCTTTGTCAAAAACATGGTTTCATGGTTTCCCACATTTGTGATTCCTGTGAAAATACACCTTTTTTGTGTAATATACAATACCCGCAAAAAGTATTTGGACACTTGAGCCATAATTCAAAATATGTAAATGCTTTTGCAGTACATTGGGGGAAGGGAAAAAAACTGGTATAGGGTTTATACTTTGAAACCGTTTTCATTCAGAAATTGCTAGTAAGATTTACAAATAAATACAAAGAAATGGAAAATAATACATGGAATTAAACATAAAATGTTTTATACATTCTCCAGTGATCAGAACATTTCACACACACAAATAATAATAATATTAGGTTTAAATTTTTTTTAACAATAAATATATTGTTCAAAATTAAAGTCCACTAAATCCACAAAAAAATGGCCAAAAATAATTAAAAAGGTGGCTCAGAAAAGTAAGAGAAAAGCTCCATCATAATTTGTTTGCATTTGCCAGTTGATTTGAAATTTTGCATCAAATGCAATGCAATTCAGACATAAATTCAATTTTTTTTTCATCTAAAGCTTTTTGTTTCCATTCTTATAAAATATCATGCTACTATTTTGGTGTGAGAAACCACTACTAATGATCCAGTGTGTGAGTTAACTGTCAATTGAACTGAACTGCAAACAATTTCAGACCTTTTTGAGAACCTGTTTAAGCGATTAGATAAAAAGAGTGATTCCTTCACATATCTGGCAGCAGTTCTATTTATAAACAGCGGAAAGAAAACATTTGACTTGACTGCTGAAATATCATTAGAGAAAATAATGCATAAGGATTTATCAGTAATATTTTACTGGGGGCATAGCAGTATTTTACCAGGGCTCGAGCCCCAGTAAAAGGGGTCTAGTGATGCCCCTGCTCCGTAGGTGAGAGAGCATGAGCCAGCTCACAGTGAGAAAAAGTAGTGCAAAAGTACCTTGAAAAAAGTAACAATGCAGCTACAGAAGTTACAGTAACTTATCTGTTATCTATTACCACAACAAGTTTTGACCTTGATAAATCACCTTTGCTAAACCTACAGCACATGAGCACAAATTGGCCATCCAGTGTCCAATCAAATATAAATTCTGTATATTCATTCTGACCTCATTGATAAACCCATGATGAAGTGCTTTCAGGCTGCTGGCTTCTTCCTCTCTGGCTCTCCTCTCGAGGGATACCAGAGCTCAGCAGCATGCCAACACTGAGGATTTCAGAAACCAGAGTGTGCCAACGCTCAACACATCTCGTGTGAATAATGCAGGTTGCTGACAGCTCCATACTGGGATTGAAACACTAATGACACCAGCCAACACGTTTTCCCATTTATATAAAAACCTGTAATTAAGCAAAGAGCTGTGTCCTGTGTGCAACTATGGCATTTTAGAAGAGCTCAAGTACTGAGACAGGCAGCCATAAGTATGAAGAGGTTTTAATTGAGTGTCCTGCTACCTCAACCTGCTTGAGAGACAGAACTGCTGCTGTCAGAGAGAAGCAATTCGCTGTCTGCTTTGTTAAGAGAAAGAATGCCTGAGAGGCACTTTAAAGAGTTCAGTGTTGGAAATTATGCATATTATCAAAGTTGGGTGAAGAGTGTCCATTGGTAAATGTAGAGGAAAGTTTGAGTGACGTTTTGGAAAAGCACTTTTGAGAACTACCCCTGCTTTTACTGCATCCATCATCAGAGATGGTTTCTCAGTTTGAAGCTTTTAGATGTTATTCTCTCAGTCAAGAAAAACAGCAAAGGCTCCCATAGGGATGTCATGCTAAATGATACATTTAGTAAATTAATTGTAGTGTCATCATCAGTATTTTCAGCAAATTGCAATCAGTCATCATGTAGATTCACTCAAGGGATTTAGGGGAGAATTAATTCTTACAGTTTTAACATGTAATTCTCAAGCATTTTCCACTTTAAACAAAACTTTAGATCCTTAAAAATGATAAATTAAACTGTTATGCAACAATATGACAGGATGATCTGGAATCCATGTGGTAAACACAGTCATCCTCATGTAAACATTCATAAACCTCAAAGAAATATCAATAGATTAAAATATCTTAATTGTCCCAGATGATCCTGTTTATTTTATTGACTTCTCCAAAGCTGATCCTGAATATGAAAACTTGAGGGGTGTCAAAGCTATACAGTTTTGTTAAGATCTTATATTCTCCCAAGTTCATTCTTACTATAGAATATTATGCATCGGTTAACAAGTTATATAAAATCATTATATATAGCTCTTGCTTTCCATAGCGCCTTTGCTTTGATTTCAATTATCCGCCCACATCGGTTATCGCCTTAAAATATATAAAGCACCCTTAAAAAGAAATAAAAAGACGACAGGTGCCTGGCAAAAATGAAAAAAAAGGAGGCTAGTGTGGGAATGTGAAATAATTTACATGTAAATGAGTAATGAGGGATTGTGTAGGTCATAAACGGTGTTTCACATGAATTATAAAGTGCTCTGTGTATTTCCATTGTATTAATGTCAAACTGGGAGACGGAGAAAGGTCCCTGGTAGAATAGAATCAGGGGTCTCTCCAGGGTCACTGAAGGCGGAAATCAGGTCGTCCATATTTAAAACTTTCCAGGCCAAGCACGGATGAAGGACTCTGGCACTCTAAAGGGAGGAATATAAACTTCAAAACTGCAGGCAGAAGTCTACTGAGGGTCCAGAGTCATTAGCTCAGATACTAATGGCTGGTTGGTCCACTTAGCTTTGGCTCTACCTCAGGTCACAATTTCAGACTTTTAATTGATGCTAAATATTGAATATGTACTTACTGAAAAATATGTTGTGTTTTGGATGTTGGGTTGTCAGCATGGGAAGATTACACATATGGGCAATTGGGCAGGTGCCTATAGGGGCACTACGTCCAGGGAGGCACCATGCATATTTTTATCCTGTATGACAAGCTATGATGCATTTACAAATGTCTACAATGAGTCTGATATCAGCGCATGCACAATCTATCTCTGGATTCACACACACTGCATGAGCATCGAGTTTTTTTCCCCGCAGCCATACAAATATATTTACACTGGGAGCGTGCTTTGTGGTGTCGCACTGTAATAAAAAGGCTTTGCTTGAATTTTAAATTTTAGAAATGTGTTTTTATTGGTTTCTGTTGTTTAATATGTCTAAATAGTTTAATCAACCTTTATTAAGTTTTAGTTTATTTAGTTTTAGTTATTTTTAGTACTTAACATAAACTAAATAAAATTTAAAAATGTTGCATTTGGAAATGCTGAAACAAAATAATTTTACATTTTTTATTTAATGTTATTTCAGTTAATGTTTATTATATTTCATGTAATGAACATTTTTTTTATGGTTTTAGTTAATGATAACTCAAATCTGAATTATAATTCTGTATTCTTTTTGATTCACGAACTTTTCAATTCAATTCTGATTGGTGCACAGCCCTGCTAACCAGAATAAACCAGCCTTGGATAGCATGGAAATATTTGTGCTGTTCTAAAGCTATTTTCAGTTGGTGTATTAGCCCACTGCACCCTAACATACCCTCTGTCCTTCACCACTCAACCCTGACCTCCTGCCCTAATGAGTACTATACTCCCCACCGAAGTAAGTATCCAATAATCTTCCTCTCTGCTTGTGTCAGGGCACCAGATCGTGTGCAACTAAGAAGCAGAGTGTACAAAACCACAAAGGCGATTATGGACTTATCCAATTTTACCTCCATCCCTGACTTAGCCCCCCATCCACCCCCAAAAAAAGATGCTTTGATTGAGTCAGTGGAGTCAGTGGAGTCAGTGAGGCAGTGAATTTGATAGAGTTTTTTAAAGCCTGTGATCTCCTGATCTAGGTTGGCTGAACAACAGGCAGTGACCATGTTTAGAGGAAATAAGACAAACACATTCTGAAGTCTGCAAACTCAGCGGGGGATTGCTGTCTTGTGAGGGACTTTGCAGCTAGTTGGGTCAAGGTGACCCAAACCGCTGTGCTGTACGCCACAAACTCATATCTCCCAGGGGTCTACATGCTCTCCACACTGCTTCCAGGCAGCAGATAGGAGGTTTTGATCTTGATTTTAAGGCATGACCGATATTCTAGCGGGAACACAAACGTCATGCATCTAGTGATCCTATAGAGAAAAACACATAAGCAAATAAATAAATATGTCAAACTCCCAGTAGTGTTAGCAGTGCGCCTAAATTACTAAAAGTAGCAATGCACTACTAATTTAACTGCATTTTCATTTATGCATTTGGAAGGTGCCTTTATCCAGTGACATACAATGCATTTATGGTTTACACTGACCTTTTTTAAGTGTCACGGTAGTATATATTATAAATAGTATAAAATTTCCAAGGTACTTTTTCCTTTTTCTAATGAGCAGCAGTGTTAGACAGCAAAAAAGCTACATTGCTGTTTATATTGAGCACACAGCTTTACAACAGAGTGAGTGGAGGAAATAAGAAAATATACACTCTCCTAAACTATCATCTCTCTTGTGACATTGGAAAGTGGATTCAATCAAGTAAATCAATTTGAGCAGGTGGTTTGTTTAACTTAACTGACAATACATTGTTTTGTGTGTCACAAATATGGCTCTGATAAATTACATAGTACCGTTCAAAAGTTTAGTACATTTTTTTCTGAGGAAATTAAAACTTTTATTCAGCAGGGACACATTAAATTTATCAAAAGTGACAGTACATAATTTGTATGTCCTTCAAACCTTTTTTTTTTTTTCAAATAAATGTGTAATGAACTCCACTGAAGACGAGTAGATTAACCCAAGTGCAGTTTTATTAAGCAGAGTGTGATCCAAAATACAAACAAACGAAAACCTGACTTGAAACAGACTTGACTTGGAATGGACTTGACTTGGCATGGCATGGCATGAACAGACTTGACCAGAAACAGACTTAGCATAAACAGAAACACAACTCACCGACAACAGGTTACACAATTCAAAGCTAGACAAAGAACAAAGGCAACATGAGGGCTATTTATATCAAACAACAAGGGTCACAAGACAAGAACCAACCAATGAGAGACAGGACACATAAGACAACCAATGAGAACATCGTTGCGTTCCCAACTGAACCACGGCTACAGACGGCGGTCAACGAGAGTAGTTGCTTGCAGTCGGGGACGGAGTTGAAAACGGACACGTCAGGACACTTTCTGCTCCCGTTAGTGACCCTCACATGGTGTTTGCATCAGTGTTAATTTTGACAGCAAATTTTGATTTTGTTGTAATAATAGTCTTCTGACTAAAATGCCATTTAGTTTTAGTCATATTTTAGTCATCTGAATTTATTTTAGTTTTAGTCTAGTTTTAGTCTAGATATTTAGTGATATTAAGGTTTTATCATGATAGAAACAGATTTAACTGCGGTGACACACAACATACCTTCGTTAAAATTAAATAAAACCACTTCTCAAAAAGAACAAGAACATGGTCTTCTTTTCAATGAAATACAAATGGTTATACAGGCTAATTATGCATTCTTTATAACAAATTGTTTACCACATTCTTCATTCTTTCAAACAGACATATTTATTTCTATAAATAAAATTAGATTAATTTTAGGGCTACTAATGTTTTTGTCAAGAGCAGTGAGTGATTTTCAGTCTTTAGTTGCTTAATTAACATCAATGACTAGGACAACAGCAACTAAACTAGGCTGCTGTCCCTTTAACCGGATTACACGGGGATGAAATCTTGTACTGAACACGTCAATTATTATCCCACAACTGTTTATGTTCACCATAAGACATAACGAGTGTGTTTACGGAATACATGTCCAAACCAGCAACTTCAACCTTCATTTTGTGGTATTTCTCCATTCATGAGACGCGTAAAAGAGTAATCGTGTGCGATGTGAGAGGCGATGTTCAGGGTCTGTGCCCAAGAAAAACCGGACGCCGAATGATTCTTTCTTGCATCGCCAGATTTATCCATATGTCTGCTCTTCTCTTACTCCCAGATATCGACATTTCTGTACGTTTCTCGAGAGTGCAGCAAGTGTTGTTAGCTTATGTCTCGCCGGGTAAGATGTACACATCTAACTCGTAACTATGAAGCAGATTCGTTCTGGAATGAATCTCTCCCAAATCGTCCCTCCCTAACATTTTCGTCTCTTTTTTATTAGTTGACGAAAATGTCAATAGATTTTCGTCATAGTTTCTGTCATTCAAAACTAGTTTTAGTTCGACATTGTCTCATTTTCGTCGGTGAAAAAAATGTAGTTGACGAAAATTAGGACGAAAATTATTCGTCAACGAAATTAACACTGGTTTGCATACTCTATAACAGATGAAGTGAATAAAATGCAATATTTGTCAAATACAAAGAACGTCAGAAAAACAACTTTTATGAGCAACAGAAACACTTTTTATATACTGCTTGATACGGCGCCATTTGTTCAAGAATAAAGTTCAACATAAAAATATGCTTTTTAAATACCAATAAAGTGGGGGTATACTGTATATGTTTTTATCAGGGTTTTTTTTTATAAACATGACTCAATATACCATTGCAACTACAGTAAAAAAGCTTTTACTGTTCTAAAAACAGATTTGTGAGCAGTATTGGAATTGAAGATGTTAGAAACACATTGTTGTCATGTGATGAATTTGGCCAGTCGTGAAACAGCTGTGTCGCTCCTGCAGTCGCTCTGAAACAGCTGCACCAGCTGAGTGAGCCGGCTGCTCTCGAAACGCTATCGCGGTAATTTGATGCCACATGTGACAGTGACGTAGCGTCGGCGCCGTCTCAAGTCGGACAAAATTACTAACTGGCATGCACTGCTTCAAGTCAGCCGCCGATCGGTCTGCACAGCGCCGTATGAAGTCAAACGCACCTAGTGACACATGAACCAAGGATAGCACATGACATGATCACATGAGGGGCAAGGAACACATGGCAAACCAGGAAACTAAACTAAGAGCACAAATACAAAGAAAAAGACATGAACACCAACACAACCCAAAACAAACCCTGACAAAATGGTGTTCTTCTGAGTGTTCGGTTCATCAAAGAAACCTGAAAACAGGTTTCCACTGAAATATTATAATTATGTAATATTTACGAAAATATTTTATATTATAATATCAAACTGTTTTCAGCACTGATAATAATAAGAAATGTTTTTGAGCACTAAATCAGAATATTAGAATGATTTCTGAATGATCACATGACTCTGAAGATTGGAGTTATGGCTGCTGAAAATTCAGCTTTGCCATCACATGAATAAATTATTAATACATTTTAAAATATATCAAAATAGAAAACAATTATTTTAAACTGTAAAAATATTTTCAGAAATATTACGATTTTTATTTTTTATCAGATAAATGCAGCCTTAGTGAACATAAGAGACTTCTTTCAAAAACATGAAAAAATCTTTGAGACTTTTTATAGGGTAAATTAGAACAAATAATATATAAAAAAAATTATGGAAGCTAGTTTCTACCTAAAAAATACACAAGGTACTTGTCACATTGTTAATAATTGACAACTGCACGATATGGGAGATATGCAAGATACAATGTTTGAAAAAAATTCTAAGTTATAATTAGGAAATATAAAGCAACATTGCAAGATTAAAAGTAACATTTTTACACATGAAGTCACATTATCAGAAATAAAGTCACATTGAGTAATGGCAGTTATGAGTAGCAATCACCTTTTTAGGTGGTAACATGTTCCATACGTAGCTTAGCATGTCAAGCTAATTTCAACGTGGCTTCCCCCAACACTGCAATCTTGTGTTGAACAACCTGTGCCACACATTGTGTTTGTAAAGGTGCAAGTATCCACCTTTATGTAGTATGCTGTACTTTTGGTTTTTACCAGTGCCGTTTCTACAGATCTGACTAAGGAACCAGGGCTCTATCGACCAACAGCAGTGAATACGAAGCTGCAGTAAATGATGCTTTTATATGGTGCTTCAAATTGAATTAACTCCCCCAATGGATTTACAGCTCCTAGCATAATGAAGCCTGAGAGCAGACTCTCCTGCACAGTAAAACACCTGATCTAATCTCTGTTGTTCCCTTTCTCTCGCTCTCTCCTTCCTCAGTGTTCATTCACTCCTTCTTACTCTTTATTCACCACACTCGCCTGGTGATCTTTTGTGTGGTTTGCTCTTTGACCAGAATTTGCTGGCAATCACCATTGTGGTTTTTAATACACATTTATGATTGATTTAAAAGTGTATAAGGAAAGTGCTCTATTGTTGAGCAAGTGTGCAAGTCTGATAGGCACTGTTCAGAATAAGAATGACTATATGCTCAGATAAGAATCTCTTTCATTCAAACCAACCTTTGCGGCCTCCTGCTTTTGTCAAAATACTCAATAAAGGATTTCAGAATAATGATGTTGACTTATCAGTTGGCCGTCTATTGAAGGGGGTGATATGACAGAGCATGTTATGTCCTTCCCATAGGTGAACCGAAAAATACACCTAAACCAGCACAGCAGTCACGGAACGTCTGAGAGACTTTATGATGAAGTCATTCTAATTAACCTTGAATGAAAGCAACAGCACAAAAGCATGCTGAAAAAAACAGCCTCTTTGTTTGAAAAAATTACTCTCTCCTCCCTTCATTTCAGTCCATAAAGGCAATGTGAAAGGACACTCTAAAAGTAGATCAGGGGTCTTTAAGCACAGCATATGGACCACATTTCTAGGTTCATAATAGCAGTCACTCATGACCAATAAGTGCAAACAGCAGCAAAGTGCTATTTGCACATACTGTGAATAGCATGAGGTGACCATTTCCACTTAATGTGAATCACACAATTGTACAGAATTCATTGTGTACAAATAGTTTCTGGCTGTTCATTTTCATTTTGGACTCTCTGTGCTGTAAAAAGGTACATTAGGCCAACTATGCGCAACCATTAAGTATGACAGAATATATCCCTTTTTTTTTTAAGTGCATTTGCAAACTGTAATGTTAGAATGATCTCATGTAAATGTTGTATTTCTTAATTGTAACTGTAAACCTGCAATTTACAACATGTAATTTCATAATAGCTTTCTTAAAATGCAATGCTCAAACTTTAACCTTCACTATGACCACAAACAAAGAGATTTATTGTGGTCTCACAACTTGTATGTGTCTGTTGAAGTACAGTTGTTGTTGCAGAGTGAATGGGCACCCTATACTGCAATAAAATCTTGAAACATCTTCATACCCTCATAGTATTTTTTCCCCTTTAAAATATATAGCTGTTATCAACTGAGCCAGGCCATAATACACCAGTCTGAGGATTTGTCCCAAATGCCCCCTAAATCCTTGTAGTTTTACTCATGTGCATCCTTTTGATACTCTACAGTCTTGTGGACTTTGTGGACCCACAATGGCCATTTTTGTAAACGGATATATTACCCTAAAATAAAGAAAAACTTTCTTCTACAGAATGCAAAAGAGTATTTTAAAGAATGCCTCAATGTGTTTTTTCTTTTTGCCATACTCACAATATGGTTGCCAGTTCTGTATTTGAGACATTGAATATTTCTGTTTTTATAATATTTCTGAGGAAAACATTCCTGGATTTTTCTCCATATAGTGGACTTCAATGGCGTACAACAGGTTGAAGGTCCGAATTGCAGTTTCAATGCAGGGCTCTACACTCAGCTGAAGAATAAGGGTCTTTTCTAGTGAAACGATCTGTCATCTTCTTAAAAAAACTAAATAAAAACAAAATTATATACTTTTTAACCACAAATTCTCGTCTTGCACTTTTCTTTGGTAAATTGTTCACATTTCAATGAAGTCCTGTATCTTCACAACCCACAGACACTTGTTAGGATAGAAGAAGAGACAAAAATTTGGCAGCAGCTCAGCTATTACATATTTGGGGCCTTTTTTGAGCAGTACTGATTTCCATAGGCTCTCATTCAGTCAGCAAAATCCTTCAGCTTTCTGTTCCATACAGTGACTATACCAGAGAACATAAGCAGACGGTATGTCATCTCCCCTCTCTTCCCCTTTCTGCTTCTAACTCCTCTCAACAGATGGACAATGGATTTGACGCTCTTCAAAATACTTGTTTATTTGAAGGCAACTACTCAAAGTAACTGCTCAGCACTGTTTGCTTCTCTAGCCACAGCACCATTTACCTCAGAGCACTTTATTGTTTATACTCATCAGCAAAATCACATACTAGTGTGCACGTTTGGGACCCGCTACAGCAAATTAGGCATATTTCTGTCTTACAAGAAAAGCACTTAAGGAATATTTATGAAGAATTCAAGTGAAGGTGAAACACAGGTACATTGTTGACGTATTTAATGTAAGGCTGTCAATTCAACACAGTGACTGATTGTGATCACTTACACATAATAATCTAAAAATAATAATATATATCTACTTATTATTTATTATTATTTTATTATAAAAATTTAATTTATATTTTAAAGTTATTTAAAATAAATTGGATAATATGAAACCACAAATATTCTATAATATATAAACACATTACATTAATAATCAATATACATAGATGAATAATATATATAATATTATGTTATTAACTGTATATCCTTTTTTTTATAATGTTTTAATCTTTGAATTGTCCTCATTAAGAACTTTTCTCACCGCAAAAATGTTGATATATATATAAATAATTTATGATATACATAAATAATCCAAAAGTCTGTCATATCATATAAATTAGTGCTGTCAAACGCTTATCACACCAAATAAAAGTTGGTTTACAGAATATATGTAGGTGTACTGTGTCTATTTATTATGGATGTATAAATAACACACATGGCATGTAATTAGTTCAGAAAAAATGTGTTGTTTATATATCAAATATATTATTTAAATATTAAATGATATGACACCTCTCAATATATCCATTATATGATATGAATATTAAATATAAATGTATAACATGTAAATATTTTCAAAATATATACTGTATGTGTGTGTATTTATACATACATAATAAATATACACAGAACACACACATATATTATGCAAACAATAACTTTTATTTTGGATGTGATTAATCATTTGACAGCACTACATATAATTAATTTGTTTAGCATTTTAATCGATTGACAGCCCATAATTTAATTTTATCACATAATCAGCTAAGTAAAACTGAGAACAGCAGTCAATTAGACTTGCAATGTCTGTCATGTCAGGCCTCTTCTTAACAATATTTCTCTAAAAAACTGAAGCTCAATTGAGCAGAGAGAATACAGCTGGAGAGAGGAACTATGGATGAAGCAGTAGACCTATACAAGCAGTGCCTTTTCTCTCTCTGGCAGTCTCTCACCCTGCCTGTTTTACCCTTGGGTGGTAGCAGAGGGAGAACACACACTGACACGCTGTGTTCTGAGCAAAGTGAGACTGACAGCTGCTGCAGCTCACCTTAAACACACTTTAATTGAATTACCAGCCAAGCACATAGCCAGACACGTTGGATGCACTGACTGAAAATTGTGGGGGACAATTTCTAATTTCATTTTCTAAGCGGTGCAGAAAGCTTTGCCTGATGAATTTCATGAGCCATGAGTGCCTCATATACATTGCATACAAGTAGACTTCTTATGGAGTGACTTGAAAATCACTTTCTCCAGTGAAATTATTACCTTGTGCCGTGAATGTGCCATGTATTTAGTACAATAGCAGTGTTGTAAGGATAACTGCACCTGCAGGCTCGCACACACTTCAAAAGGCCTGTAAAAATTATATATGTTCTGTTAAGCATTTTATAATATTATATAATACTGTGTGCCAATGTAAATGATTAGTTATTATGTTAATACTGTAGCTACACGTTACAAAGCGTTAACATGCTTGTAAAAATGGACGTCTGTTTTATTTATGCACCATGTGGATCATTATCTGTATCTGTGATCATTATCTGAACTTTATAGCTGTGGATTTGAATTTATCATCCATTACTCTGATGATGGGAGATAATATTCTTAAATGCAAGTTCATAATGATCTGAAAAGTTTTATCTACTACTTTAATTAAAAAGCTGAATTAATTCAATAAAAACTGCTATTAGATGTTAAATCGGTTCATCTAAGACAGCATCTTTCAGACTTGCCAAAATGTCATATTTTTCATACCGGTGCGCTGTCCACGTTCAAACTGACTGTAACATATAACATTGTTAGGTGGTGATATGCGGTAATTTTCATTGTGCAATAACCTACCTATTTAATAATGCAAGACAGCTTGACTTCAATCTTTCAATCCTATGTTTTATTATGTATCAAAATTGAAGTGAAACAAGAAGTTTCTTTCATAATGACTGCGTCTGACAGCTTAGGCTGCTGACTTGTTGCCTTGCTGCCCTATCATTGACTTGCAAGAAGTGTTTTTGAAATAACTATAAGCAAATATTTAATTACTGCAATACTAATTTCTCACTAGAAATTAAATCAAAAGTTGAAAATCACTTACAGGCCAACCACCAAATTTCAGACATTTTTTTTAGCTCAGCTGTCATCCATGGCACAGGATAGTGGGATATTATAGGCAGTGAAGGATACATCAAAAATGCTTCAAATGAAAGAATTGCAGTAGACAGGATGTTACACAATCACCGTTGCCTTCCTAACTCTGTTTCCCGTCCTTATTTATTCGCTTGATTTTATCATCCATTACTCTGATGAAAGAAGAACGCTAATTAGATGTTCTCAAATGCAAATTCATAATGATCTGAAAACGTGTTTATACTTCCAACCTGTCAGAAATTAGGTATTTCGTGTTGGTGCCTATTAACTGAAATTATGCTTATTATCATGACCAAACACCAAGTAGTTTTGATCATTTTCAAACGCAGACATCAAATTACCCAAAATGATGGTTTAGCATAATACACTTTTGTTTCAGACAGCATTCTTTAAACCACTTGGTCAACGATTATTGCATATGCTGTGACATTATCGTAACAATTTGCCTAGAAAATTATATATATATATATATTACTTACTTTCTTGCATGGAGCACAAATCTTTTGAATATAGGCCAATGAAAGTGAATAATGACTACAGCTGTACAAAGGACACAAAAGGACCACAAATGTATCATAGAAGAGGTTCTGTTCTGTGAACTAAAACAAACAAATCACTATAAAGATCCCGTTCAAAAGAATGAGTCATATATGGGCGCACATAGCACAGTGCCCTGACGCAACAGTACATGAGCCATGCAGAGAGATCTGATTCAAAATAATGATTCAATTATTGCACTAGTCATAAGAAAAATAACAGACCCGTTAAAAAAGATCTGACTCAAAAGAACAAATAATTCATAAAAAATAGATATGAACCACTTTATGATGCTCACATTATTTTTTACAGGACATTCATTCCAAATTTATCTTTCAAGCAGAAGTGAGAAAGTTTGGATTTTCACATTTGAGTGAACTGGTCTATCAATTTGTAATGCATTAATTTGCAGGTTTGAATCTTACAGTCACACTCCCTCTCAGCTCCATTCATCTTTCCTCTCCAATAAGTAAGAAAAAGTCTCAAATAAAATCAGTTACAAGGAACCATACATCCCTACTAACAAAAATTGCTTGACTGAAGGATGTAAGGCACTAGTAAAGCTGAAATGTCTCCTTGTCTTGAGTGGACAGTTTTCTCACCTCTCGCTGTGGCCTCATCCATCTCTCAAATAACACCAGACCATTCCTAAATCCACACTGTGTTGCGATGAATGGAGAAAGCCCCTATCAACAGCAATTCTGCTATCCTTTGTCTATACGTGTATGTGTGTCAACCACAAGGCAGAATGACGGCATCAGCCACTGGTGACACATGGGTTGATGTGTCATCTGAAAAAAATCTCTGCCCTTAAGAAGACTGAGCTTGAAAGAGACACTCCCTGTCAACACAAGTTTATGCTGCGCTGAGTCTAAAACTCTAAGCAAGATGCTATTTTAATGCCCCCTCTCTTTGGAAGAGCAACAGGCCAATTTCTGCAGCACATAAGTCAGACTCTGCCTGTAAACAGAGACTAAAAAGGCTTTTCGGGCTTCTAGACACAGACACATAAAAAAGGTTACTGTGAAATAAACTGAATGTCACAAGGAAATAATAATAATAATAATAATTTCTTAATGTATACCCTATACGATTGTGATTAGTGACTTTAATGTAATATGTCCACATGAATATAATGTAAAATATAATGTGAATGTTCACATATAAATTGGATCTCTGCAAGTTGTAAGAAAAGTATGTGGGCCCTGTGAATTTGTTTCATAGATCAGTTACAAAAATGATCAGATTTTTCAGAGAAACACAGTGTGTCAAAAGGGATAGTCCAGCCAAAAATGAAGTCTTTCATCATTTGCCCACCATCATGTTCCTTTCTTACATTTCTTTCTTCTGCAGAACATAAAAGAAATCTAAACCCTTGAGCTATGCTGAAAATATTTTACCTAATTTGATGTTTCTGGGTAAAAATGTCCGGCCTTTTTTTATTTTTTTTTTCCAATTAGCACAGCTTTTGCATTTGCGTTTGGAACTAATTTAGAACTAACTAAATACACCTCAGTTTTTCAATTTGTGGATAGTTTTGACAAGGTCACTAAAAACTGAGGACTATGATCAATCAGTTCCAAAAAGAAATACAAAGCCTGTGCCAACTGAAAGAAAACAAGTTAATAAAAACATTGTATTCAATATTTGGTAATAACATAGCTTGCTATTAATTTATAAGCAGTTTTTTGTAGCCCGGTCATTTTTGACAGGTGAACACTACAAGTATAATGTGGGTGGACAAAAATCACAAAAAAGTACAAAAAATATTAAGTCAGTAAGTTGTAGTCCAATGTGATGACATTAACTAGCATTTTTGGAAAAAGGAAATCTCTCTGGTTCAAAATGACTCGAGAACAACATGATCGTTAAAGAACAGTTTTGTTTCCCAATGACTTCCATTGTATTTTTTCTCCATAGTCAATGAAAGCCAAAGCTGTTCGGTTACCAACATTCTTTAAAATATCTTCATTTATGTTCTGCAGGAGAAAGAAATGTATATAGGTTTGGAATGACATGAGGGTGAGTAAATATGACAGAATTTTAACAAGACGTGAAAACTATCACAATGCAGGGTGAAAAAAGTATGTGAACCCTTGAATACGTTGACCATCTTTTAGCAGCAATACCTCCACCAAACAATTTTTGTAATTGTGTGCCAGACCTGCAAACTGGTCAGGAGGAATACTGCATCACACTGCTTCAGAAAACAGTTTCAGTTCAGCAAGAAAGAGATACTTTTGTAACCTTTGCCAGCTATATGCAAGTCAACACTTCTCAATCTTAGGCATTCTGAGAGCTGTTCTGATAAATGCGTAGCTCACATGAGGCAATGAATGCTTTCCGCGAATAGCAAATTCTAAATTCCGCAATGCTTCCTCACCAAAAAAAAACCTAACCCAAAGTTAGTTGAATTCTGACTCCAAGCTCCAAGCTCACCCTGGTGATTCACATTTCCAACATGCACTAAGAATGTTTACACATTGCGTTCAATAAGGCATAAAATACATTAATGTATTATTTGTTTAAGCAGACTTTTTTTTGTAACTGAGCTGAAGATCAGATTCACATGATTTGTTTTTATGAGCAATTTATGCATAACTTGTCACATACTTTTTCCTGCAGTGAAGCGATGTTGACTGGTGCTGAGAAAAAATAGTTTATGCATTTTATGTTCAGTATTTTCTCATTTCACAGGTATGGTTTTGTTTTCATAAAATGTGCAGCATTCAGCCACATTTAATATAAGAGGAGCAAATTACAACTGTTTTCTCAGACACGGTGCTGAAGGATCACATCTGAATTTGCCATTTCATCTGCAACGCTTTGATTTCAAAGCCGGTCTGCCGATTACTTCTGCAAACCTCTGAGTGTCTTAAAGGAATTTGCTAGCAAAACTTGAAGCGCATTTTGAAACTTAAGCTGTCTTCTCTCTAGATGTTGCTGCAGGCTGCTTTCAAAAATATGATTATGGCCTCTTAACTTTGAAATTCTGACCTGCTATTGTCTGAAATTACGTTTTACCACCTCTCTGGACCAAATGTTATTGGATTAAATGTAAGTAGATTTATTGCTTCTATCTTCTCAAAAACAAACAACGTGGTTGGTCCACATTTTTTGTTTACATTTAGGCACAAAGAAAGCACAGTAAATCGATCGCAGCTCCAAATAAGATGACCTTGTCCTACGAGAGACAGGGATTGATCAATACCTACACTAGGAAGGTGACCTCCTACCTGAGTCACCTGGGCACCAGCTCTTCAGAGATGTGTGCTGTACATCTGAATGAGCAGAGCATGTACTCTCCCAAAGAACTAATGACTTCAGCTTCAAAAATAACCCCCTTGAAACAATCCGTCACAGCTGGAGTTGAGCACGGTTCAATCTGCGTCCCGGTTTAGAGGTTTATTTCTGCTCTGGCTCATACACCCTGGTGACTATATGACTGGCATTGAGCGTTCAGCACAGCTATCAATCAAAAATGTGCATAGAGAGACCCCCCAAACCTAGAACAACACTCTGCATGTGTATAGAGCTGCACTATTCCACAGGTCCCTCTTCCAAATGACCCAACCGGTGTAAATATAGGGACTAGGGCTGCACGATATATCGTTTCAGCATCGATATCGCATAGTCACATCGCAGGATGTGCGATGTTTAGTATAATGATCGTTATATTTATACTGATTGTTTTCTTTGCTCACACACAGACACGGTGTAGACACGACAGCTGTACAGAGATACCCATTTTAAATACATTTAGTAGCAGAGCTACTGCATGCGATTTTCAGTGCTGGAAATCCATTTATCCTTTGTTGAAACTTCCGCGTCGTCGTGGAAAGCGCAGGCCACGGTCGCTTAGCAAGCGTTTTTAGGCGCGACATGTGAACGGCCCCAAAGTCTGTCTACACTGGACGCGACAAAGCACCGTTGTCATATCAGTTAACTTTGTGTCCGTACGTCACAAACGAGCATCAGGTTACTGTTTGGGGATTCGTCTGCTGCGCCCATCCAGTAGGGTGACCATACGTGCCATTTTCCCAGGACGCGTCCTGGCCAGGATTTCTATATTGCCTAAAATATCTAGGTTTTGGCTTTGTTTGCGTGTGCAGACAGATCGGTGTATGACATCAAAGTACGGTTCCTTATGCTTTCAAAATGCTATCGAGGTATTTTGATGTCATACACCGACCGATCTGCACACGCAAACAAAGTCAAAACCTAGATATTTAAGGCAATATAGAAATCCTGGCCAGGACGCGTCCTGGGAAAATGGCACGCATGGTCACCCTAGCATCCAGTGTAGTCAGTCACACAGCATCACTGATTAAAATGGGATCATTTTAATTTGTAGCCTCGCGCTGCTCACATCCGATGTAGACACAGAGAGCCACAGATATGCACGTGAACACTGATTTCTGTTCACTTCTGCGTCTATTTGTGCCTGAAATACAGTGCTCTGCAAGTATAACTTAACACAGTTGCTTATGGCTTAGGTGAAGGTAAACAATTGAGAAAGAAAATGGATGTTTAACAGTATATTGGTTCACCGCAGTTTAATGTTCTGAAGGCTTCCGGTGTTATGAATGTTAATCAAACAACAAAACACAAAGAAAAATCACCTTTGTAGCTTTAACACAGATTTATTAGATTTAATTTATAGTGAAAACTATGCAGTGTTATTTTACATTTGATTATTCAATTTCTGTACCTGAATACTGTTAGACTTACCTGAAAAATATAAAGCACTGCTTATTTGTATCTTTGTTCTGTTATTTATCTATGCTTGTAATTTGTTTATTTCCTATGCTGATTTACTTGCCTACAAAATCACCCCAATCATTGATTTGTTTTTTTCCAAATAAACTATTCAAGTCATCTGATTTTTTTTTTCATATCGCAATATATATCGCTGAAAAAAAAATATCGCAATGTGAGATTTTTCCAATATCATGCAGCCCTAATAGGGGCTGACTCGGCTCGCTCTGTCTGGTTCTCTAATGGTGTGGACACTGGCCAGCTCAGTGGCGTTTCCATTAGAAGTTCATTGCACCTTCAGCTTTCATCCATCTAAAAGCCTTCCATTTGAAAACATCTAGTACCGTGCAATAAAAAAAAATGCCAGAGCGAAGGTACAAAAATCAGCACTTCAGCACAAAAACCTGCACCTTATTGGTGGTGTTCGAAAGATGAAAAACGCAGTAAACAGAGTCATTCTATCTATCTATCTATCTATTTTTATAAACATTATGCATACACACTACCATTAAAAAATTTGAGATCGGTAAGATTGTTTAAAAGGGTTTTTTCTTAAAGTCTCTTGTGCTCACCAAGACTTCAAATATTTGATTAAAAATACAGTAAAAACAGCAACAACATAAAATATTATTACAATTTAAAAGAACTGGTTTCTAATTTCATATATTTAAAAAATGTATTCCTTGATGGAAAACGGAATTCTCAGCAGCCATTACTCCAGTATTCAGTGTCACATGATCCTTCAGATTTGCCACTCCAGAAACATTTCTGAATAATTCAACCTCAATGATTAAACTTTTGTGCTGCTTATATATTGATTATTATTATATTATTATTATTATTAGTATTTACTTATTTGAATTTTTTTTTTGAAACTGATCATTCTTTTTATTTGTTGGATGATAACCTTGTAATACATTTTAATCACAGTGGGGGGGGGGGGGGGGACAATAAACGACACTTTCTCAAAGCTTTTTTGAGGGGACACAACTAATACACTACAATGTCTTGAGGACAAGTTGTACTAGAAGAAGCCTACTACGATTAGTGTAACAGGGAGACCGGCCAAATTAGACAACTTCAAGCTGTTTTGGTCGCACCGTGAGAGCGGCCATGTCCGTTGTAGACATTACTATCCGTCAAGCAGGTAACGTTATTATTGCTAACATAGCTGACTCATCGAAAAATACATTGCCATCAACTAGGCCCAAAACTAGCCCAATCGCGTTTCAAGGGGGGTTCCCTGGTAAAAAAACAAAACATCACCTTCGGGGGTAAAATGCACGTTTTTCGGAGGGTTCCTCTGGTTAAATTTGCATGTGTTATTGGGGTCGCTTGAACCCATGGACATGAAAAACAATCCGCGGCAACAGTGTTAAAGTAGCCCAATTCGACTTGGCAACACTGAGGTGATGTAAAAGATGAAAGCAGGCATTTGGACCAAAGCACTGTGAGGCAAGGGAGGGGGGCCTTGTTTCTAAACTTAAAATGCATTTTGCCCCGTTTGCGTTGTTTTACTACTTACACAATTATTTAAAGTGTATTATTTACAGTATGTGTCAGACTCTGTTCCGTGTTTTGTGGTTGTTTTGCTCCTCGTGTGCCTTCCTTTCCCATGTTTAATTTGTCCCAGGTGTTTCCCTTGATGTTTCATTGCTCCCTGGTGTGTCTCGTCATCCCCTCATCCTGTGTGTATAAATAGTGTTCCCTGTGTTTGCTCCAGCGTCCGGTATTGTTCATGTCTTTATGTATAGCGTGAGTGTTCCATGTTCCTTTGTGTCAATTAAACCCATTTGGATTAATGTACTCCTTGTCTCTCTCCGTTCCTTGCTCCTCAGTCCGCTCAGCAGTGCACCCGTGACAAATACACAGCGTGATTTTTAATCATAATTTCGGGGGGGACAACTCGCAAACTCGTGGGTTGTTTTTTCATGTCCGTGGGTTAAGCGACCCCAATAACATGATATTTAGCCCCTGGAATGTGAATTTTACCAGGGTAACCCTGCCAAAAAATTTATTTTACGTGTATGTAGCGAATCAACTCACGGGGAAATATGAATAATTAATCATAACTAGTTATAATTAATTATAAATATTTAGATACTCTGTAAGTAGATATTTACTTGACCTCTCAGGGTCAACTGTCTGTCAATTCTAAGAACGTTAATTTCCTGGTTAAAGGAAATAACTTTCTTACTGTACAATTCTACACAGAGCTTGTAGCATAAATCTGCATGATTAAGGGACTCCAGTTATGAGCAAACAATGAACAACGTCATGTGTGATACAAGTAAGACTTTATTAAATACATAACACTTAAACTAGTCCAACATACTATATAAACACTTAAACTAGTCCAACATCTGACATGCATGCAGTTGGTATAGGAAAAGGGTTAAAGCTTAAGCAGTAAAAAGGAGAGAAATAAAGAATGAAGTTATGGAACCATTTGATGTTCAGCAGATTTACAGCCTGAAGGAAACATCAGATTCTTAGTTCAAACACACCTTTGTAAAAAGGTGCGAATGATATCTAATGTATCAATTAATAAAACTAAGTTTGAATACTTGCACGTCTCGTCTGTCTGAAAGAGAGGCTTGATGCAATCTGAATGTTCAAGTTGATCTTTGCTGAAGTTGATTGATGGAAAAGAACCAGTTTGAGTCAGATTATCTTGGTGAATGAAAAGTCGAATGGCACAAAATGGCACAAAACTTAGGGTGTCCTGGAGCATTGTAGCTCACATTTTCATCTTCTCAGAATTCAGCCAAACTGCAGACTGAAGGCGGGTCACTGGTGTGAGGCCTTTAAGGTCTGAGAAGATTCACGCCTCTCAAGATGGGCTTGTCCAATGAGAAAGGCTGAAATCTCAAGCGGGAGTTTGGAGATACTGGGGAGTTTTATGACCCTTTGTGTGGAAGCATGGTAATTTGCATATGGAACTTGAATCGAAAGTACTAATGATTCTCAGGGCCCTAATATATATTGCCTTTGTACCAATATATAATATACACGCTTTTTTCGATCATATGAAGGCGAATTCATTGATACTAAACATGGTAGGATTACATAGAGGTAAGATGACAGGAACAGGGTTTCCATCAATACCTGCATAAAACAGTATAAAATATCAAAGACAACATACAAAATGACCTGAAGGATATGTGTGTTCATTCAAAGAAAGGTTTTCCTATGAGAAGAGTCCATTTCTACTGTGCATTGTGTCTCTTCCTATGGAAAAGGTAGTGATTTTCTCTACTCACATTCCTTTGGGCCATAAAACCAGTGATATCATGATTGGTTGTCATGGTGACCAAGGGGGGATGGTGTTCATCAGAAATCCTGGCATCCAGTTTATTGGGTGAGGGGTCTGTGACGATTTGTTAATCTAATGAATAACTGATTTGTTAAATCAAATGAAAAATTGTGTGTTTGATTGGTCCAGACGTGTATGTATTTTACCCCCCGGAACACGATTGGGCTAGTTTTGGGCTAGTTTTGAGTAGCAATTGGGAGGGTTTTGTTGTGAAAGCCTGGCAAACCTGAAAGTGATCTACAGTGCTTTCAAAAGAGCTAAATGGATCAGTACATTAGCATCAGAATGAGGTTTCTCAGCAGTATTGATACACAAACACTTTATATTGCCAAATAAAAGTCATCATACTTCCCTTCATCACATCATCTGCCCACACTCTCCACAAACAGTCCTAACTTCCTAAAGACTCTCCTAACAAACAGCAAGCGCTACATTCAGAAAGCAATAGGACATTTTGCTGAGCGCCGATTTCAGTTCAGGCACAGTGTTATACATGCTGTGGACAATAAAACCATTATACAAGTCACTTGATCTGACATTCAGATTGTCAGCTTCATCACTGAAGAGGCATCGCATCGCAGTTTAGTATAGCAATTCAAAACATGTCCATGCACAGTATGCACTGCTCCCTGTTATTTCCAAAAAGCATGGGCTTTACACAATTCAGAGTCTCCATTAAAGTCCATTAAAATACAGGCAGCTAAGAGAGGGAGGTGGAGAGATTGATGGATTTGTTCATTAACCACGCCGCAGTGTTAAAAGCATGCTGGCAGGATTAGTGACAACATTGCTTGTTTAAACAAATGCCTCGCCATTCTTGTTTTTCACTTCTATTAAGAACAATAAGGGCCAAGGCATTTTAAAAAGACACATATGTGATGCAGAAACAGTGCCAGCATCTCTTGTCCTTCTTCAACACTTTGGTCTCTCTAGAATCAATCAGCTATGCTGCTGTGACATGACCACACAGGTCACTGGAGGGAAAGATAATTTTCATGAAAGCTTGTTTCTTATAATTTCTCTTCCTCTCTACATAAAGTGTAACTCAGCAAGGGACGTGGCACTGAAAACAAAAGTGGCATCTGGTGTATACTCACTTTTTGACCTTTGCTTCTCATCATTAATCAAAGATGCAGCATGGGCCTTTTAATGGGGAAAACCACAACACACTCTGTAACATTCTGCACTGTGAAAAAATAACAGACCTCTCTAGCTTAAAAAGTATGACTGGTTGCATCTAAAGAAAAGTATCAAGACATATGTGATTAGCATGATTGTGAGTTGATATTGCCTTTATACAAAAGTTCTAAAACAAGAAACCTATATCAATTAACTCTCATTTTTGCTTGTGTGATATTTTAATTTTGCATTTGACAGAGGCTTCTGGCTAAAGCAACTTTCAAGGTAGCATATCTGTATGTGTGATGTAAAGAGTGAATCTGAGTGTTGCATCCGGTGACTTATGCTCTTTGAAATTAAGAGGCTGACTCACAGCAATTCACAGGGACATCTGCGACAAGGAGCACATGTGAACCAAAACAAACACTCAGAACAGTCCAATGGCGTGACATAACTCCCCCCTCCTGGAAGGCGCGTCCCTCGCATAACAATTGGGGGCGTGGGGGCGGGTGCTCTGGAGGCTGGTGTAGGACAGGGACAAGGAAGGCCTCCAGGGAGGATCAGGCAGTTCAGGGGAACATGGTGGATCAGGGAGCTCAGGAGGCCATGGCGGAACTGGGTGCTCAGGGGGCTATGGCTGAACAGGCAGTCTAGGGCAGAGGTCCCCAACCACCGGGTCGCGACCTACTACCGGGCCGTGGAAGAATTGCTACCGGGTCGCAAGAACGTTCTGGGAAAAAATGCGTAGGCCTATAGATATGACACTCTGTTATTTATTTATGTTAATGATTGTTCTAATTATTCTGTATTTTCTTTGTATGCGATTGATATGGAGTAGCAATTTGACAATTTCATGTTAAAAAAGTAAATGAAAGATTGCGCTGATCTGTCACATATTAGGAGTTAAACAGATCGCAGTTGATCCGTAATACATACGGATGAGACCCTACCGTTCGGCACGCATATGATTTGCAGATTAATTTGCCAATTTACACATTCAAGCAATTTTAAACCACAAGAAGAAACGAAAGAGAGCTCAATGCGCTACTCAAGCGCTGTTCTCGCACATAAAGCACGCACAAGTATAAGAGACATGTTTCAGACAGCGCAGAAAAACGGAGTTGCGTATACATAGCCTAATTCAAAAACCCTTCACGCCATTGTCATTCTCTGTGCTTTAAATGTTTTTTTTTCTTGCTTATCCCAAAAAAATAGTCCAATCCAATTAGCATTGAACCACTAATGCTATTATAATACTAAATAACAGCCTAATATATATAGGGAGCTCAGGAGGCCATGGCAGAGCAAGGAGCTCAGGAGGCCATGGCGGAACAGGCAGTCTAGGGAGCCATGGCGGGGCGGCCACTGTGGCCTTGGCCTCGGCACTCGGCCCAGCCTCTACGGCCAGAACCCCATAGCCCCCCCAAAAAAATTTATTTGGGTGAATCAGGGGTTTATAGGCCAGGATGGACCCTGGAGGAGCGGGCACAGGAGGGTACTCAGGAGGAGCGGGCACTGGAGGGCGCTCAGGAGGAGTGGAGTTCTCTAACACAGGAGGCTCAGGAGACGAAGGAGGGCTTTCTGGAGCGGACTCTGGAGAGAGGATAGAGGCCGAGAACTCAGGAGGAAGCACCATATCCAGGAGTTCAGGGACATGAGCTGGCGCCCGTTTCTCTGGGCTTGACTGCTGGGCGGCCGGCGGGCTTGACAATGGAGCGGCCGGCGTTTCTGGACGAGGGACTGGGACGGACCTTGCGACTGGAGATGTGTGACGTTGATTTTAGCGCTGACCTGACAGATCGCAAGGCAGGGTAAGCAACTTTTGAGCGCTGTTTGAATTCCATTTATGGGCACGGGGGAGCACAGGTGGAGATGGGTGGTCACAGCCATTGGCCAGGTATGTGGAGGGTCCCGGCGTGGGGTGAGCTGGGGAGGCCCTGTAGTTTTCAGGAGGGGCTAGATAGCACATAACTTCTTCTACCTCTAATTCGGAACCATTTAAATAGAGGACAAGATTAATCAGCTTGATCAAGGGAAAAATTACACGTAGGGAGATCGCAGCGAATAACATCATCATCCAGCCCCAGCTGAAAACAGGCACCGAGTGCGGCGTCGAGCCAGCTCACCCGGTTAGAGAGCTCGAGAAATTCCTCCACATACCTCTCCAAAGGCCGGCCACCCTGACGCAGGCACCACAGCTGATCCTCAGCTTCAGCCATCTAAGCTTAGTAAGGTCCAGTGTTTTGTCACACATCAAAGGCGGCACGGAGCGAGGAGACACAGGAGATAGCTCAAAAACAGACTTTTAATAACATAAACCAAAGGGCATCCAAAGTAACATGGGGGAAATGACAATAGACACCGGATGAAGAAACCAGGAACAGAACTCTTTAAATACACAACTAAACGAAGACTAAATTAAAGACACCACAATGAAACAAATGAAAGCAAGGGACGGAAACCGGAACAACCCAAGATAGCATAGAGAAAACAGGGTGGGGGGGGGGGACTTCGGACATGAGGACATGGGAACCAAAACAAACACACAGAACCGTCCAATGGCATGACAATCCATGATTTTTTCATTGTATTTTTGTGATTCCTCAGTAAGGTAGGAGTTGTTTTTTGGTTATTACCATTCTGATAGTCACTAAATATTCTTCAAATCAATCGGGGAAATGAAAAAATGACTCAAGTAACAATTTGGTTTTTAAAAAAATCTGAAATTGCAGTATCTACATTGTATTCACATTAGATATTTATATTTTATTAATAATAATAATAGCATATTAAAAAAGACAAACCAAAACACCCACTCCAACAGAATGCTCCATTCTCAGGAAGCTATTTTAAGTCTATTTTAAGTCTTAAGATAAATGTTTTAGAGTAAATCATAACTAGAACGATTGTTGGCTAAATTCATAAAAAAATACCATAAAATCATTTCTATTTTTCAGATTTCATTCAAACTATCATTCTACAATTCCTTGTCCATGTCCAGAGACAACACATTTATATTTTTTATTATTATTATTGTAGGATATCAGACCGAATCAGACAATCTAGGATTTGGTCAAAACATGGTTGAAACACAAGGAGTCCAAATTCCACAGAGGTCCAAGACAACAGGATGTCATAAATCAGACCCTAGCCAGTCGGAAGCAAGCCTAACCAACTCTTTCACAGAACAGCTTTCAACATTAAAACAAAAGAACACTTATTGACAATTCCAAGGAGATTGTCAATTTTGGGGCCAAGTTATCAAGAATAATGGTCAAAAAAGATGCACAGCGTGACCATCACATGGAAAACAGTGATAGCAATCACAAGCTCTTTGGATTTACTTCCCCCACTTAGGAGACAGAGAACAGACTGAAATTCCTTATGAGAGACCTCTTAACCTCTGGTCTTCACAGAATATGTCCTTATGTTCAGAGAATGGCACAGAAATTGCATTTCCATGTAAATATGCATCTAAATGACACTAAAAGGACCTGAGCAACTAATCATTTCTATATATAACCCCATATCATGTATGTAACCCACATGTGACTTATCAGGTCTTAATCATTTATTGTGTATGTATTTTTAATAACTATTGAATAGCTAAAAGGGTCATATTCATATTTGGTATGTGTGAGTTTGAGAATTCATTCTTGAAACGTTTATTCCAATCACTTCGTTGTCAAATGTATCATATTCATATTCGTTATAGAAATCATGTCCAAAATGTATACTCTACTAGAGCGGGAAAAACGCAGGTCATGTGAATGTTGAGATAACAGTTGATTTATGAATGGGGAGGAGGAATATACAACACCCCGAGCAAACACGACATCTAATTGGTCAAAACACCATTTGGGGTGTGTTAAACAGCCTGGTTTAAATACTCAGGACACCATCAAACTTTGCTTTTTGTGTCTAGCTTTTAGCTTTTCGCTTCTAGTCATGTTTTTTTAGTTATATGCTTTTTAGCCATGCGACTTTTAGCTTTTCGCTTTTAGTCATGCTTCTAGCGCTTTGAGCGTTGTGCTCTGGCTTGCACGCCAGCTCCTCCAAAACCATGAGAAGAAACGCCACCTGTTCTCGTCAAACTTTACATCTATTTCTATTTCTTTATTTTGTTTTATTTTCCGTTGAGAGTTTCTTGTTTTGAGTTAAGTTTGCCTAACGCGCATCTCCGAAAGAGTGCCATCTAAAACTTAAACTTCAAACCACAGCTCCGCGTCATCAGCCAACGCCCAACCAAAGGCTTCCCAAGACTGAACTTCCAGCCAATCAGAAAAGCGGGAAACCACTTTCGGCAACCAGACAAGGAAGGGAAACCCCGCACACAGGAAAGCAAGTACTTCCAGATTCTAGCTGAACTGGTGAATTTAATATAAATTTAACCTCATTGGGAACTCAATGTGAGGGTTAACTAAGTGATTGATGGTTGTTCATATCTATACAATGGCACATATTGCTGTAAACATGGGATTTCACATTTTCATTCTCTCCTAAATAATATTTACATCAAACTAATTTCCTCACTTTCTCTCTTTCTGCAACTTGTGTGTGAATGCGTGTGTTAGATTAGTTTATATGTCTTAGATTTATCCAATAAAGCCTTATTTATATTGAAAAGAGAAGTTTCTCGTGTTTTGTACTCACAAGTTAATGTCTTAAATTGCCGACCTTGTTACCATGCTAATTAATAGTGTTTTCACTATATTTTGGATATAAATATCCATTGCAGAATTGATGTCATACGGCTCGTTCAATGACTCGCTGGCCATCTCAGTGATCAACCGTAAAACAGTGATTCTGTCCTAATTCCCTTACATATTATTGGTGGAGTTCCCTTTAAAATCTTAAATGATTCCCTTTGAGCTAAATTAACCTGTTTCCCTTACATCCATTATTATTATTTCAAGATTTCATTTAAAACGCCATTTTAAAATTCCCTGATATTTCCAGATTTTCCATGACTGTGGGATCCCAGTGCATGATGATTGATAAAACAGGATATACATTTCCTATTATCACTTTCACACATTATATTGTACCAACACTTCTTTCTTATATTCCAACAACATCAGACTTTTACAGCATATACTTTATTATTCAGCACTGGTCAGCTTGACCCACAGCGAACCCTGCGCTGGACCGACCACTGGAGTAGATAAAGTTGAGCTAGTGCCAGAATGATTGCGATTTACCAAACCTGGAGATCTATCACAACACTAAAAGACAGCACAAACACACACAAACACGCTTCTTTCCCTGCGTGTCAACATACGCATCTACACACTCCAATAGCTTCTCTAATACCCTGTATTTTCCGGTTTGCAAGAGAGAGATTGGATTCTAGCCTGAGCCTTTCTTATGAGTTTGTGCACAAATAAGATTGAAAATTATATCCGCATAATTCCAGATTGCATTACAGCAAATACATTGTGTGCTCTCCTCAAGGGGCTATTTCTCAGAATATCAATGATCGTGTAAGGGACAGTGGAGAGGAAAGAAACTAAGAGACGAGACAAAGAGGAAAAGAGTGAGGAAACCAAGGAGATGTTATTTATAAAATTTCAGTGAAATTACAGTAAAATACAGCCTGCTATTTTTGACCAAATTGGACTGAAACACTATAAAAACAAAGAAGAAAATGACATTCACCTCCCACATGAATTTCTGAGAAGATTATAAAATATTTGAACACTAGGTTGTTTAAACATACACATAACATTACAATGCTGCCTCATCTTGACTGTTGCTGGGTAGACACAGAGAAATCAGCATCTATCATTTCCAATATCTAGAAAAATGTGTTCAATTTGTTCTCCGGGTCTCTCTTATACTGTAGGGTCACAGCAATGCTGTGAAGTGCTCCCAGACCAGCTGTGAGAATGTGATCTGTCGGTGGATCACAGTGAAAGTTCATCGACTGAACCCATGATACTTAGTTCTCCAATAAGATCCTGGTCAACACCACCAGAGCCGCCCTGAAGCAATGAGTGGGCTCAGAATCCAGCACTTCCACTGTTAATCTTTTAAACAATTTATTCCCACCCACACCCTCACTTGCTTTTCTCCTCTGTATTGTGGGTTGGGTATTATGGCTGTTTGCTATACTCGTGGTAAACGGCACGAATATGTGAAACTGAATATGCCTAGTTTATATGCAGCTCAACATTTCTCTTTTTGGCTTTTGAACAGCTATACTGCTTTTGCTTATTTTTGCTTTGCAAAGCTGCCACTGCGATGGTAACCTAAGGTAGAAAAGCTAAAAGGTACATCTTTGTACGTTATTTTCTCCTAAATGGTAGGTATTAGTATTTAAAAGTATATATTAGTACATAAAGTGTACATGTACCTTTTTGAAAGGGGACCTCTTCAGTCACAGTTTTTTACCTTTTATCAAAGAATATATTAATAGATTTTCATACGTAACACTTAACTCGTGTACACATATTTTTTTATGTTTTGACATTGAAATGTACAATATGATTTATTGACAGAATGTAATAGTATTTATTTATGTACAGCTTTAAAAACCTGAAATCCTTTATGAACCCTTCATATTCTAAATAAACATTTGGGGTATTTGATTTTATTTTTGAAAGAAATTAATAGTTTCAAAGCATTTTTGAAAACCTCTCAAATGTACGCAAAAGTTTCAAAACATTAAAACATTTAGAATAAAATAAAATAAAAAAACACCTAACTCCACCACTACCCAAAAAGTAAAGTTAAATGAATATATATGAGGTCCACGCAGTTGGACAACTTTCAGTGTCTAAACATAAAAATGTCTCTCACTTTCAATACCATTACAGATGACTGAATCCAGTATAACTAGGCATTATCTACACTTGTATATTGCTGTGTATACTTTATTCTATTCCAGCTTAATAAGCAGAAACAACCACAAACTATAATTTTTTTGTCCCAGATCTTGTGAATTTAAGCAGCCTTGGATGTGCTACACCATAAAAAGTGCCATACATAATCTTTTTACCGGGACATAATGATTTCAGGGTCAAGGCACAGCACTCCTCTATGTATGTTTCATCAGAAAATGTGGTGATGAGAGGTTTTACCACATGTACGGATGGTCTCTGGCAGAACTTTACAGCAGGACATCCTCACAATGTATTCCTAAAACCAAGCAGCCTGGTAGCCGAGAGCCTTTTGCGGAGCCCATGGGAGAAGACAGATCAATAGAGGAAGCGAGAAAAGAAAGTGAAAGGGAGAAAGAATAGCTTTGAGCCCTTTGAGCACAATATAGGGCCTCAGACTGAGTTACCTAATGGATGCTCTTTGGCTATTCGAATGGAGGAAGAAAGACGGAACAGTCCATCCTCTGTTGTCATTCTTCATGATCTGATGGATTTAATGGAAAAGGGAATTATTTTCTACTGTTTGTCTGTGCAGAGGGACCAGGACAGAACTATCAGGATGAGCTGCGGTAATGGGAAGCTGGATGTGATGAGATGTCAGGTCAGACTCCATCTCTAGAGATGTCACAAGACTTGTCCTGCTGGGATTGCTGGTGACAGGGCCAGTGGGCTGCACCCAAGCAAGAGGCAGGTAATGGGACCGGCTTAATGGGACTGTCCTCGGGCGAAGACATCGCAAAGGTCTCATGCACACACACAAACAAAGAAACAAATACACTCAGTGACTTTTCCCTTTTGCGATGGCGGCAGGTAAGCACCAGCGATGGACACATGAGCTCGGGATTGAAAATCTAATTCTCTAACATAAACCAGGGTGAAAAACCATCAGAAGATGGCACAGATGCAGAAGCACATAAATGTACTAACCTGACTAGCCTAAGGCCACACAACATGTGATGACTTGTATTTATAAAATTGCAGGGGCTGCACAATCAATACTTGCTTATTGGGAGTGTAGGATGAAAGGAATGAATAGAAAAAGGCCAGAGGGAAAGTAGCTACAGCCATAATTTCAATAGTGAGTTCAAGTTTGCAATCTGAGATGTGGGAGGAGTGTGTGACATAAAATGCATCTGGAAAAAGCTTCAAAATATGTTTTCAAAATATAAATGCAGTGGCGTCAATGCTAAGGTGGGTGGCCCCATGAAGCTGAATGTAGAAAATTGCTGCAATGTTAATAGAAAAACCTGATGAACGAATGCCAGCAGAGGGATATAAAAACATTCACACTTGTGCTATTCAATTTTTTACATGATAATATTTGTTTCTTTTGTTAATCATTAAGTCTTGTACATGTACTGTCCTGTTCAATCTTTTTTTCTGCTGCCAATATTTTTTTCCTTTACTTAGTGTTTTATAGATTGTGGCATCCCATTTTTGCCACCCAGGACTCACCTGATCACCTAATTAATCATTAGAAAAATTAATTAGTACAACACACTTGGTTCACCTAGTTTCTGTGCACATCACTGCATAGTACCTATAACAAGTGGATACTGAAAGCAACGCTTTATTAAAAAAAACTGTCAACTCAGTACGAGCAGCTAGCCATCTTCAAGAAATGGCTAAAAACACATCTCTTCCATCTACACTTGACCCTCTAACACTAGCCCTCTCTATTCTATTTTATCTACTTGTTTTCTTTTTATTAAAAAAACAAAACAAAAAAAACCGTTAACCCTCTAACTTGCACGCGCTTTTTTCTTTCCTATTACTTGTTTCTTTATTTTAAAAAGGACCTCGGACCTAGCGTTTCTCTATTTTTTTTTCTATTCCGATCTTACCTGTTTTCTTTTTTACTTATATACTATAATTATTATTATTATGGTATTATTATTATTTGATAGCGTTCTCTTTCCTCATTTGTGATCGCCTTTGGATAAAATGTCTTCTAGGACGAAATTAATGTAAAAACTTATTTGTTTTTTTGATACTTAATTTGCATGATTATGTAGGTAAAAAATATATGTCAAAAATGTAATTTTAAGGTATGAAAGGGCAATAAGTCTGTCATCGTGCACCCTCACGTCCTTAAAAACTTATGTTCAGTTGCAATTTTGCTTAAAAAAACATTTTATGACATTTTACACTTCCATACAGAACTATATTTTCTTCATGCTTCACCTCACTAAAGGGTTAGGTATCATTGGGGCTGAAACATCAACTCTCAACTGTTCGGATGCTGTTTCAAGTTTGGTATGACTTCCATTCATTCTTCTTCAGGAACACCAACAATTTATTTTGAAGAATGTTGGTAACAAAAATGGTTTGGTTACCCATTTTATTGGAAAAAAGACATTTACAAAATGAGATATTTCTCAAAATACGTGCATGGAAGAACACAAGTCACTATCCTAAAAATTGGATTATAATGGGATTATTGGGGTTATAAAGTGAGCCAGGACTGCCATCTGTGATCTCTTCAAAAAAAAAAAATAAAAATAAAAAATAGGTATGCGAGGTTCCTGACACTCATTTTTAGTTCCTCAGTTCCACTTTGGGTAAGTGGCATGGAACAAGAAAGATGCTGGAGCTCAATGCAGTCCAATGCTAAGAGCTGCCCTCATACAAACTTTAAAAATAGCCCAGTAGTTAAACTTGTCAGAGCTCCCAAAGTGTTTCCTAACCAGTTAAAGCGGGGCGACCTCAACTGTTTCTGGGTTCTGCTCAGTGTCTCTCACACAACACTGGTCTGCCGTGCATTATAGGATGGCCTATCTTATAGCTTATTTTACCTTTCGGCCTTTGTGTAGTGAGCACATCTATATGATGCCTTTAAGTGCTGCTTATGTAGGCAGTTTGAGTAGAACAGAATTTGTATCTGGTGGCACATTAGACATACTGTATACAGAGACACCATCATTAGAATACTTTAATCAATGTGGGAAAATAAATGAATCCTGCAAGTTATTAAACTTGTCGAGAGCCAGACATGCATGAACAGAAGACCATATTTTATCATCCCCTGCATTCTTCTAATTAACTACTAATACAACAGTGAGCGATTAGCTTATTGTGTACGGTATCTGTGGCATTCCACATTCCAGTTTTATACAGTAAATGAGCTTAATTATTTATGATTAGAGACTCCCTTTGTCTATCCTTTTTGTGCGTGTGACCCGGCACATTTATAACAGTCATTCAATCGTTATACAATTAGACCCTCATTAACTAATGATTCTCTGCACCAAAAATGTCATTACCATTCACCTCATACCTCATGTGCAAAGCTTTCAATTTTTACTTCGCCAAACTGTATGAAAAGTACACTTCAGTCTCCAGAAGTTCAGTTCAGTTCATGAAAGCAGGCTTTTGGAGATTGAAACCATGCTACTTAATAGATCTCATTTACATGCTGCTGTCAAAAACCTCAATTAAAATGGCATAAACAAACAGAATCATTTTTTAAAGGTTTCATACTATCTTGAATTTTAATTAAATATTACACTTGAATATTTCATCAGCTCTGAACAATGTTATGCTAAACGATGGCTAGAAAAAAAGACAACTGATTCACTGCTAAATAACTTAAAGAAAAAAAGGAAAAGCAATCATGACCTACTTGTAGGCTTTAAATGGTTCACTCTGATACTCATTGTTAAAATCATATCAGTTTAAATGACTTTCACAATTTACTTGCATCAATAACAAACACTGACACTTATAACACTTAAGACGAATGCTTGAAAAGGTTTATGCAGTTAATTACATAACTGTTAATAAATTACATAACACAGCATTGTGAGTAGGCAATAAAAAGGCATATTTTCCAAGCATTAGAATGAACGTATATTTTAAAGAATAGTTCACCCAAAAAAGAAAATGTGCTAAAAAAGTGACTTCACATTCATGCTTATTCTGATCTATAGATTTGTTTCTTCTTGGAACAGTGATGTGGTGGACTTTCAGCATAACTCCTTCCCCGCACCAATGGATCGCTCTGCAGTGAATGCGTTGTTCCAAAGGCATTGAGCAAAACCTCACCAATAAATGCCACAATTCATTTTACGTATTTTTGAAAGTAAATCTGTGTCTTGTAAGCGATCCAATACGCAAATCTATCATTAAGGCATTTTAATTTTAAAGCGCCACTTCTGGTCAAAATACGAGGCCAGAACATCATCAGCTTTTTCACTATCACAAAGACGTTATGTTTGTTATGAATGGACTTGGCCAATGTCATGTTTCCTATATAGGATTATTATGATGTTTTTATCATCTAGTTTGGACTGGTTGCAGCTGACAGCACCCATTCACTGCAGAGGATTCACTGGTGATGCAGTGCATGCTTATAGGCATTTCTCCACCATCTTGTTAAATGATTGAGGAAACAAACTCATATCTTGAATGGCCTGAGGGTTGTCACGTTTATGTTCTGTTTCTGTTTAGATTTCCCTGTGTTTCTGTTCTTCCTGCCGGTGACCTAGTTTTCCTGTGTTCCCTGATTAGTTAATTAGTGTCCACCTGTGTTGATTAACCATCTCATTAGTTGCCTTTGTTTGGTTCTTGCTTATAAGCCCTCAGTTCTCCTTTAGTCTTGGTCTGTTTTCTGTCATGTTTAGTTGTGTTATCATCATCTCCTGGTTCCCTAGTTGTTTATTAAAGTATTCAGTGTTTGAACTCTGCAACACGATTCTGCATTCTTCTTATCTGTGTCCCTGGTCCCACTACCTCCAGATATGGTCCTCCCACCTACTTGGGTGAGTAAATTTTCATTTTTTGGCTTTTTTTTCTCCTTAAAAGTCAATAATACTTCTCTAGGACTGTTAACTTTATACGCCTTACCGTTTGACCTATTGTTAGTTACATCGGGCTATCTAAGGCAAATTTTGCGAACTCGGGCCGGTCATTAGGTTATGGAGTTCAATAGTCTTCTGCACTCTGTGGAGTTCTAGTGGACTTTAAAGATGATTAAGCTCTTATCAAATGAGTTGGTTCTGATAGAATCGGGGACGGAGGGGGGCTTCAAATCATGTAAGACAGAAAAATAAATAAATGCCCGAAGGGCATAATGAAAATTAGACAGATGTGCGCTTGTTTGGGTTTATCCTTTTGGTTTATCTCAAAAGACAACCTTGGGCTATTGTAATAAGCTTTAACTATTTCCGAAATACCAAAGATGACACTTTAGAATATATTAGGAAGATCACACCAGAATCAATGAAGATCATAGGATACTCATTGATTCCATCCGTCTCATTTGTTTCCTCTATCACATATCAATAATGTGTAGATCACAGTTTGGGAGGGATCAATACAACAACTTATTCCTGTCAGCGAGGCTTGAGATTGACGTAAACGCACATATTTGAGCAACGCCACATTTCTGCCGAAGTCAGTGAATCTAGCAGAGACTATGGGAATAAATGTCTCTATCTAATTTCGTATGGCACCTGTGCTTTATAGATTTTGCCCCGAAAACTCCATTTACTAGACCACCATTGAGAGAGTTTGAGAGTTCTGTAAAATTAATAGATTTATTTTATTGCCTTAATATACACTGAACAAAATTATAAACGCAACACTTTTTTTTTTGCCCCAATTTTTCATGAGCTGAATTTAAAGATCTAAGACTTTTTCTATGTACTTTTTCTATTTCTCTCAAATATTGTTCACAAATCTGTCTAAATCTGTGTTAGTGAGCACTTCTTTGCCGAGATAATTCATTCACCTCACAGGTGTGGCATATCAAGATGCTGATTAGACAGCATGATTATTGCACAGGTATGGCTTAGGCTGGCCACAATAAAAGGCCACTCTAAAATGTGTGGTTTTACTGTATTGGGGGGGGGGGTTGGTGTTGGGGGGTGGGGGAGGGGGGGGGGGGGGGGAGGTCAGGGGGATGGGGGTCCGGGGGTATTGCAAACCATTCAGTATCTGGTGGTCCAACCAGTGTGTCTCACGCAGTGCACCAATCTCCTTCGAATAGTTGATCAGTATTGTTGTGTTTGGATGTTTTGTCACTCCTCTTCAATGGCTGTGCGAAGTTGCTGTATATTGTCAGGAACTGGAACACGCTGTCGTATACGCCGATCTAGAACATCCAAAACATGCTCATGGGTGACATTCCTATGAATTATTACAAATAATCGTGTACAAGGACAGGACTTTATTTATTATTAATTTGTAATTATAGGGAATTAATGGTTATTACCACATTCAGGTTTTGCTAGGACTCAGATCTGAATGTCCCAAGTCCACCTGATCAAACCATACCAAATTTGTTAGTTTTACTTCAAATAAAGGTCGTCCAGCGAGCCAGCGATTCTTAATATCTTTTAACAAATTTAATATGTGTTTTCCTGGCCACGGCCAACACAATTGTGATTATTTGTAAGCTCTTAACAGAGGTAATTATTATAAGTAAGCTACGAGATAAGTAGCAAGGATCGTTTGGCATAGGTTTAACATTGAAATTATATGAACCAAGACATTCTTTTTTATAAATGGAACATGAATTTTATTGGCTAATCTAGAGTACATAAAAACCTAACTAACATACACAGGAACAAACAAAGATTACAAGTAAATGAGTCACACACAGACAGTTGCATGAAATATTCAACGTCCAACATCGTTTCGCGAGTGTTTTTAAATTCAGCCTAGGGAAAACACCGAAGCGCAATTTTTCTTATCTTTACTGGCTTAACATCAATTCACCAGTTCAACCTAATGTCATCAAGATAGGAGCTTGTCCTGTACTGCGTGTGCTTAGTTGACAGCTGAGATGCTGATGTGGTTCCGTCGGCTGACGCGGAGGCGTGCTGGAGGGGATTCTAGTTTGCTAATTGGCTGTTTGATCTGGTGCCGGACCTGGACGTTTGAGACGTCCTTTGGGAAACCCTCGTTTCGAATTAGTTGGTTTCTTGAGACACAGAGGCTTGAGCATTCGCGAAGTTCACTGAAGTGTTTGGGTTCTTAGAATGGTATCTTGAAGTGCTCTGTTGGTCGCGCTCACCAAGAACGTCAGACCTTCTTGATCGGTAAAGAGCAAGCCCCTATGACTCTTTGTTGTACAGAATGTATGGTTTTGATCCGCGCAGAAGTCCCATCCCATAGGTCACTGTTCCAATCCAGATAGTGGCTGCGGGTTTGAGCCCACCCCAGACGGTTCTTTATTTCATGAATTCCATGCTGTTTGAAAAATGTTGCTCTAAATTATTTCTGCAAGTTTGAGAACTTCTTATAAAACTATCACCGGAAAATTATGCTGAATATCAATTATTCACTTACACCAATGTTCTGTATATAAAACAAGCTCTCATTCAAACTCAAACAACAAGTATTTTGCATACACAGTAATCATAATTAACTAAAAAGAAAAGTTATAAAGCAACGATTAAGATATCATGGTTTCAATAACACATCACACATATTTAAGACATAAAACATATTAATTGTGAATATAGTTGCTCCGAGACTTCCAATGATATGTCTGTGTAACTCTGGTCTCTATAAGGTCTGTGGACAAAAAGGAATTTCAGTCAGGGCAGAAGCAGATGTTCATGGGATTTCAATAAGGCGTATAAAACCTGTGTTCGCAGGCATCAGTTAATTTTAACTCATCCTTTTCCTGCTGGAGTAATACTAGTTCTATACATCGCTGATCACGAAGGGCATCCCACATGTCGTGAAAGGTCTTTTCATCCGATACAGAAGATCTCGGGTAGTCTCTTGATTAGATTATTTCGAAGCCCTCTATGATGGTGATTCAGTGGTCATATCCGTGTCCTGATAGAAATCCCTACACTTGCCAGAACAAGAACTGGGTTGTTTTCAGCTTCCAGGAATTGTGTGAAGATCCTTGCAACATGGGGCGTTGCATTATCATGCTGCAACATGAGGTTATGGTCGTGGATGAATGGCACAACAAGGGGCCTCAGGATCTCGTCACGGTATCTCATTCAAAATGCCATCAATAAAATGCCCCTGTGTTCATTGTCCATAACATACGCATGCCCATACCATAACCCACCGCCACCATGGGCCTACACGCTGTTAGTCTGCTGCCATCATTCTGCCCTGTACAGTGAAAACTGGGCTTCTCCGTTGTGAAAGAAACCCTCTTCCAAAGTGCAGACACTCGACATGTGAATCATTTACCCCCGTCAGTCGGTTACGACGACGAACTGGCATTCCATGTTTGAGACCCCAATTATGACGCGAGCATAGACCGATGAGGGCTAACCCTGAATGGTTCGACAGTTTTGTGCGAAATTTGGTTCTTTGGATTATGGGCAAACCGATTGTTTTGCAGCCAACTGTCCGGGTGGCTGTCTTACAGCGATCTTGGATGTGGTCAGATGCTGGATGTGGGGTTCGCTTGGTCGGTGTGTTTAACATGTGGTCTGCAGGTATGAATGATGCCAGTTTGGGATTGTCTGCCACTTCTATAAACAAAACCCCCGACCGCCTTTGGAGCCTGCTTATGGTAGATGAATGCAAACACGTTTCAAAATATTCAAGGGCACAGCTCTGTGGACATTCCTGACAATGTCAGTCAGGAAGCCAATTTCAACCTCCATACAAAACTTGTGACATTGTGCTGTGTGATAAAACTGCACATTTTATTGTGGCCAGCCTAAGGCACACCTGTGCAATAATCATGCTGTCTAATCAGCATCTTGATATGCAGCACCTGTGAGGTAGATGGATCATCTCGGCAAAGGAGAAGTGCTCACTAACACAGATTTAGACAGATTTGAAATAGGCCTTTTGTGTTCATAGAAAAGTCTTAGATCTTTGAGTTCAGCTCATGAAAAATGGGGGCAAAAACAAAAGTGTTTTGCGTTTATAATTTTGTTCAGTGTATGTTTTGTCTGCAGAAATGTGCCACACTAAAAATGTAATGTAAACTAAACCCAACACACCCACACAGTAATAATAAATGGTCTGACCAAAAAATAGAACAAATATCAACATCAGATATAAGCCTGCAGCCGTATTTTACGGTCTCTGAGGGTTATATGTTGCACTTATAAACAAAATGAACTGCCCTCCTTGTCACCATGAGTTAATTGCCTCTGGGTTCCAAAACTGGACCACAAAAGTTTATGCATATGTATTCATGTAGTTAACAATCAGTGTTTATAATTTTCAAGTCCTGAAATGGATCCTAATGTTCCATAAACCCATTAGGATCCGAGGGTCAGGGGTGAGATCGTTGCTATTTTCTTTCAGCATGAATAAATAATTGACCCATTTACATAGCATTTAGCTGCACCAGAAACATCACTCCACAAATTGTGCTTAGAAAAACAAAAAGGTTTTCTCCCCCCCCCCAATGTAGATGAACTACATAGTAATTCATGTCCCTTGAAGGAGAGGAGGGCAATGCTGAACAGAGTTGCCCTGCTTTTGAGTAGTATAGTCAAACTGAAGTTTGTTCAATCTGATTCAAATTCACTCGCTCTAATTCATGCATGCATGCTTCCATATCTCATTAAAATAAGTGATATTAATATACATTGCTGTCAAAATGTCGGGTGTAAAGGGATTGTTCAAACCGAACCAAATAAAAATTTATAGTATCAAACAAAATTCTGCTAACCCCCAGGGCATCCAAATATGGTAGAGTGACGTGTGTTTCTGTCTTCAGTAGACTCAAAACAGAAGATTTTTAACGAAACCATTGCCGATCTGTCCAGTTCTGTATAAGGCGGTGAGTGGGAAGAGACGAGCTTTTTTTTTTTAACCTCCTCGGATTCTGTTGTGCAGGAAACTTTCCGAAACGTGTCCCGATGTGCGGCACGTCCTCCTCCTGAGTGCATTCTCAACAGCAGGCGCGTGAGGAGTCTTATCTCTCACCATCACCTATCTCTCAAGTGGACCATTGAAACTCCTAATTGAGATTGTAGATAGCTTGTCAATGGTCCATTGAGAGATGGTTGGTGTAAGTGCACTTAAGGTCCGGCATCCCTGTCAGGCAAGAAAGCCCTCACATGCTGCTGTTGAGAACGCGCTCAGGACGGTTTGGCATTGTGTGAACGAGATAAAACACGCTAAAATACTTTTCAGAATTTCTTGGCAGACCGATCCATTTTGTCTTCACATCATCAATGTATCGTCACGAGCCGCAGGGTTTTAATTTGGTTTTGTTTGTGTATGGTTTTGTTTTTTTAACTCTCAAAGCCGTGATTCCCATCCACCTCCATTATAAGACTGACAGACTGCAACAGTTTGAGTTAAAAAATCTTTGTTTGTATTCTACTTAAGAAACAAAGTCACCTACATCTTGGATGCCCTGGAGTACGCAGATAAACATCCAATTTTAATTTCTGGGTGAACTATCCTGTAGCGTCTCGACCAATCTGACACAAAAATTTTAATTTGATTTAACAAATCAAATATTCATTAGATTAACAAACAATCACAGACCCCTCACTTTAGCAATAAGACTGAGGCCATTATTTCGCGTGAACACCACCCCCACCGTGTCCCATGCTCAACCCTCATGATATCAGCTGTTTTTATGACACCCCAGGAATGTGAGTAGAATAACCCACTCATTTTCCCCATAGGAAAGGCAGAGTATAAATTGACTTTTCTACTAATTAATTCATAGAAAACCTTTCTTTGAATGAACAGTGAATCCTTCAGGTCATTGTGTATATTATCGCTGTCTTGTATATAGTCTGTTGCATTGTAGACTATTTTATGCATGCTTACGATAGAACCACTCGTTCATATAACCTTCAACCAAGGTTCCGTGTTTAACAGGTATCATAATTCGCCTTCTGATGATCTAAATGAGAGTGTATATTATATTTTGGTACATAGGCAATATATTAGTGTCATGAGAATCTTTAGTATTGTCGATTCAAGTTTCAGATACTAAGTTCCATGTTTCCACACAAAGAGTCGTAAACCCTCCAGCAATAGCCACCTCCCGCTAGGAAATTTCCATCCCTCTCATTGGACAAGCCCATCTTGAAAGGCGGTGATCTTCTCCGACCTTAAAGGCCACACTCCAGAGACCCCCCCAGTCGGTGGTTCAGGGGATGCTAAGATGAAGATGTGAGAAAACACTTCAGGATATCAAAGATTGTGCCAGCCCTTTCGTCAAGTGACGTTCCACTTGCACCAAAGACCTCGCTGACTACAGAACGGGTTCTTATATTTCATCAACTAATTGGTCAGCAAGACTGGGGCTTTAAGATCGAGGATATCTCTTTCCTGACAAAAGCCCGAGCCTGCGACGCAAGCACAAACTTAGTCTGTATTAATTGATCCATTAGTATCAGTTTTTACACCTTTTTACAAAGGGTGTTGAACCAGAATCTGACGTATCCTTGAGGCATTAGATTCCTGTGTTACTTATCAGGAATGATAACCTTAGGTACCATTTGCATGCTCTTCTGTACTGTGTTAAGCTTTATCCCTTTCCTATACCACCTGTGTGTGTTTGTGTGTATGTAGGATGTTAGACTCTTTTTATGTAGTAATAAAACCTATACTTGCATCACAACTTAGACACAGTGTTCATAGGGTGGTGTTGCTGCATAACCGGAGCACTAATCATGGTCCTTTTTACGTTCCAAGCGTGGAGATGTGATACAAAAGGTCTATCTGAAACGGTTGGTGAAGTATTTCCCGTACCCAGGAAATTAACTTCTAATCTAGATTGACAAGACTATATTGATGCCCTGAGGGTAGTGGGGCGATCAGCTAATATCTAACGAGCGAAGATGCTAAAATATCTATCTAGTTTAACTTGATACACGAGATGTATGTGGCTAATTATTCATCATTTTCCTAGTTGTGAGCTACATGTCGTAGCTCTACCAAAATCCGCTTAAACATACTTTTTTTTTTCTTTTTTTTTTATTTCTTTCCATAATGCGGGGCGGGGCTAGGGTTGTGCCACCCGAAGCTCATACAGCTGCCTTTTGCTCTGGCTTCTGTGGTCAGAGAAAAAGTGACGGAAGCAGGCTTTATGAGTGGGTTTTATTTAAATATAATAACACACTCAGGGTACTACAAGTCTTCAGACCCCTTGAATTTCACTCCTGTTCTATTGCGCCATTTTGCTAATCAATTTTTTTTTTTTGTTTCTTTTTTTTCTCTCATAAGTATAACAACACACAAAAGCAAGCCCGAGTATTGACTAGAAACAACAGAATTGTTTGAGGCTATTTGTTGCAGATTTATTAAAAGCACAACTGAAATCACAGTGGGTCCGTAGTATTCCGACACCTTTTGCTGGCTGGCACACCCTGATGCTGAGTTGAGCCATTTCGATTCGTGATTTCGATGCCTTGATATGGTCTCTAACTAGCACCAGTTCGTGGCGGAACTTTTCGTGATAGAGAGCAATTAAAGATATAATGGTGAGTCGTGATGACAGAGCCCTATATCAACGCACGACCTAGAAACAGGAGGCAGTGATCACTCAAAGTGTCAGAAGTCAATCAGGCTGAAACGTAGGGTGCAGGTGTAGGTAATCTAACAGGCAGGTGAGTCGTTAATTAGGGGTTGGCTGCGCTTTGCCGGGCGTGTGGCTCTCGCAGGACTCGTTCGCCACCGAGCGCTGTTCTACACTTTCATTTGAGTCCATTTGTGTTTGATTATACTGATTGGACTTTGATTAGGAAAGCCACACACCTGTCAATATAAGACCTTACAGCTCACAGTGCATCATGTCAGAGCAAATGAGAATCATGAGTCAAAGGACTGCCTGAAAACACTCAGAGACAGAATTGTGGCAAGGCACATATCTGGCCAAGGTTAAAAAAAAATTTCTGCTGCATTTAAGGTTCCTAAGAGCACAGTTGCCTCCATAATCCTTAAATGGAAGACTTTTGGGATGACCAGAACCCTTCCTAGCGCTGGCCATCCGGCCAAACTGAGCTATCAGGGGAGAATAGCCTTGGTGAGAGAGGTAAAGAAGAAACCAAAGATCACTGTGGCTGAGCTCCAGAGATGCAGTCGGGAGAAGGGAGAAAGTTGTAGAAAGTCAACCATCACTGCAGCCCTCCACCAGTCGGGGCTTTATGTCAGAGTGGCCCGATGGAAGCCTCTCCTCATTGCAAGACACATGAAAGCCCGCATGGAGTTTGCTAAAAAGCACCTGAAGGACTCCAAGATGGTGATAAATAAGATTCTCTGGTCTTATGAGACCAAGATAGAACTTTTTGGCTTTTTGTGTGGAGAAAACCAGGCACTGCTCTTCACCTTTCCAATACAGTCCCAACAGTGAAGCTGGTTGTGGCAGCATCCTGCTGTGGGGGTGTTTTTCAGCTTCAGGGACAGGACGACTGGTTGCAATCGAGGTTAAAGATGAATGCGGCCAAGTACAGGGGTATCCTGGACGAAAACCTTCTCCAGATCGGCTCATGGGAACCTCAGACTGTGGGCCGAAGTTTACCTGCCAACAGACAATGACCCATAGCACAAACACACATAAAATAACGCCGGGAGTGGCTTCACAACAACCTGTGACAACGTTCTTTAATGGCCCAGCCCTAGCCCTGACTTACAACCCTTGAGCTCTCTGTATAGACCTAAAAATTGCCTGTCCACGCAACGTTTACCATCCCACCTGACAGACTCGGAGAGGATCAAATGCCAGGACCTAGAAATGGCCAGAGGATCCCCAAATCCAGGATGTGAAAAACTTGTTGCGTAAAACTTTCCCAAAGACTCTGCTGTGATTAGATCAAAGGGTCTTCTGCTTACAATACTGAGCAAAGGGTCTGATACTTAGGACCATGTGATATTTCAAATTTTTCTTTTTTAATAAATCTGCAAAATGTCAACAATTCTTGTGTTTTCTGTGCATATGGGGTGCGTGTTTTTCCATTGAGTAAAAAAAATATTACTAAATGATTTCTAGCAAATGGTCTGCAATAATCAATTATATATATACTATCAATATAGCTGAAATTTTTCAGTTTCAGGAGTGGCCATTCAACTGAGACTGTGTTACTGTCAGTCACTGAAGCCTTGCGGATGGCAAAAGCTGACTCGAAATCATTAGTTCTTATTCTGCTGGATCTATCTGTCGCTTTTGACACACTGTGAATCATCAGATCCTCCTGTCTGCCCTCTCTTCAATGGGTATCACAGGGATTCCACTTCGCTGGTTTGGATCCTATCTCATTGGTAGGTCTTTCAGGGTGGCCTGGGGTGGGGATTTATCCAAAGCACATCAACTGGTCACTGTGGTTTCTCAGGGATCAGTTCTTGGACCCCTCTTTTTCTCCATATACACAACATCACTGGGTTTCATCATACAGGCACATGGCTTCTCCTTCCATTGCTATGCTGATGACACACAGCCCTATCTTTCATTTCAACCAGATGATCCAACGTTAGCTGCACGGATCTCAGGCTGCCTGGCAGACATCTCGGCATGGATGAAGAATATCACTTACATCTCAACCTGGCAAAGACTGAGCTTCTTGTCTTCCCTTCCACTCCAACTCTACAGTATGATTTTTTTTTTTCCATCCAGCTAGGTTCTTCTACAATTACTCCATCAACTTCGGTCAGAAGTCTTGGTGTAACTTTTGATAACCAGCTGACCTCCAAAGACCACATTGCAAAGACCGCTCAATCTTGCAGGTTTGCATTGCACAACATCAGAAATATCAGGCCCTTTCTAACAGGAGCATGCTGCAAACAACTTCTGCCGAGGAAGGCCCTTGGGCTCTCGAGGCTGGACTACTGCAATGCTCTTCTAGCAGGACTTCCATTATGCGCAATCAAACCTCAACAAATGTTTCAGAATGCAGCGGCACAACTGGTCTTCAACGAGCCCAAAAGAGCCCATGTTAAACCTCTCTTTATCTCCTTGCACTGGCTACTGGTTGCGGCCCGAATCAAGTTCAAGAAATTGATGCTTGCATATAGAACAGCCTCAGGCTCAGCACCAGCCTACTTCCACTCACTACTACGAATTTACATCCACTCCAGAAGTCTGAGATCCAGAGTAGAGTGACGACTCGTGGTAGCCATCCACATAGAGGCTCAAATCACTTTCCAGAACATTCTCGTGTTCACCCTCTGGCTGGTGGAACGAGCTTCCCCCCTATCTGGAATGCTGAATCCCCTGACAATTTCAAGCGACAGCTAAGCGAAACTCATCTCTTTCTCTAAAGCTACTTGACTTTCATCATCAAATAAAAAATTTCTCTTTATTTATTCCTTTTTTTTCTAGCTTGTACTTATTTGAACATTGTCTAAGAACTTGGTATTACAACCACTTCTTGTGTCTGTTTGCCTCTTTAAGAAGAATCGCTTTATGTATCCCCCCCAACTGTAAGTCGCTTTGATAAAAGCGTCTGCTAAATGACTAAATGTAAATTTAAGGGGGTCTGCATACTTTCCTTACCCACTGTGTATATATAGCCCGCAAATTGTCTGTGAGCTGATTTCCAGCTACAAGGAGAAAAGGAAAAACAGATTATGCAGGAGGGAGATGCAGGGAACGGGGATTGGGTGTTCTGCAAAGAGTTAATAATTTAGCAGTAACTGTTATGCTGATGTTGTGGCTGGTCAAGAAAAATGTTTGTGCTTGTTTCTGTATGAAATAATTTGTTCATATATCTATTAAAATACTGACATTCTGGTCTATAACTCCTCCCCGAACTCCCCTCTGCCCTGTATCTTGGTCTCTCTCGAAAAACGTCATTGGCTGTAGGTCATCGCCAATGTAGTTTTCAGTCAGAAGTCATTTCACACAGCGTGATTGTGAATGTGTTAAAATTGATAGCTCTTAATTATAGTGTAATGTTGAATGGCTATAGTCAATACTTAATTATGGGGGGAGGGGGATTATATAGAGAAATCAGTATTGGTATCATTGATACTGTCCTTCAGTCATAAAAAAATAAAAGACGGTCTTGTTTTGTACTTATTTGAAGATTGAAGTGTGAAATTATTGCAATATAAAAGTATTTAAAAACTTAATGTCAAGTGGGATTAATCGTGATTAATTTCAGAAATTTGCCTTTTATTTATTTTTTTATTTATCGATTGACAGTGCATATATATATATATACAGTGGGGAAAAAAAGTATTTAGTCAGCTACCAATTGTGCAAGTTCTCACACTTAAAAAGATGAGAAAGGCCTGTAATTTTCATCATAGGTATACCTCAACTATGAGAGACAAAAATGAGAAAAAAAATCCAGAAAAATCACATTGTAAGATTTTTAAAGAATTTATTTGCAAATTATGGTGAAAATAAGTATTTGGTCAATAACAATTTCATCTCAATACTTTGTTATATAAACTTTGTTGGCAATGACAGAGGTCAAAACGTTTTCTGTAAGTCTTCACAAGGTTTTCAACAGTGTTATTGCTGGTATAAAATGGGGTTTGGCCCATCCTCCATGGGCCGATCTCCTCTAAATCGAGTAATGTTTTGGGGGGAATGCTGAAAAAATAACAAAAAAATAATGTCGCTGGGCAACACGGATTTTCAATTCCCTCCAAAGATTTTTTTATGGGGTTGAGATCTGGAGACTGGCTTGGCCACTCCAGGACCTTGAAATGCTTTTTACGAAGCCACTCCTTCGTTGCCCGTGTGGTGTGTTTGGGATCATTGTCATGTTGAAAGACCCAGCCACATTTCATCTTCAAAGCCCTTGCTGATGGAAGGAGGTTTTCAATCAAAATCTCACGATACATGGCCCCATTCATTCTTTCGTTTACACGGATCATTCGTCCTGGTCCCTTTGCAGAAAAACAGCCCCAAAGCATGATGTTTCCACCCCCCTGCTTCACAGTAGGTATGGTGTTCTTTGGGTGCAACTCAGCATTCTTTCTCCTCCAAACACAACATGGTGAGTTTTTAAACCAAAATGTTATTTTTTGGTTTCATCTGACCATATGACATTCTACCAATCCTCTTCTGGATCATCCAAATGCTGTCTAGCAAACTTCAGACGGGCCTGGACATGTTCTGGCTTAAGCAGGGGGACACGTCTGTCACTGCAGGATTTGAGTACCTGGCGGCGCAGTGTTTTACTGATGGTAGCCTTTGTTACTTTTTGGTCCCAGCTCTCTGCAGGTCATTTACTAGGTCCCCCCGTGTGGTTCTGGGTTTTTTGCTTACAGTTCTTGTGATCATTTTGACCCCCGGGGTGAGATCTTGCGTGGAGCCCCAGATCGTGGGAGATTATCAGTGGTCTTGTATGTCTTTTATTTTCTAATAATTGCTCCCACAGTTTATTTCTTCACACCAAGCTGCTTACCTGTTGCAGATTCAGTCTTCCCAGTCTGGTGCAGGTCTACAGTTTTGTTTCTGGTGTCCTTTTACAGCTCTTTTGTCTTGGCCATGGTGGAGTTTGGAGTGTGACTGTTTGATGTTGTGGACAGGTGTCTTTTATACTGATAACGAGTTTAAACAGATGCCATTAATACAGGTAACAGTGGAGGACAGAGGATCCTCTTAAAGAAGAAGTTACAGGTCTGTGAGGGCCATAAATCTTGCTTGTTTGTAGGTGACCAATTACTTATTTTACCAAGGAATTTACCAATTAATTCTTTAAAATCCTACAATGTGATTTTCTGGATTTTATTTTTTCTCATTTTGTCTCTCATAGTTGAGGATACCTATGATGAAAATTACAGGCCTCTCTCATCTTTTTAAGTGGGAGAACTTGCACAATTGGTGGCTGACTAAATACTTTTTTCCCCACTGTATAAGTATTTATGTGATATATATGAGCTATGAGAAGAGCGCAAAATTTTCTTTTTGTTTCGCTGTGTAAATATGTGTTGGCGGACAGGCCAACCAAAATCAACCAGAAAGATCAACACACATATACAGTGGGGAAAAAAGTATTCAGTCAGCCACCAATTGTGCAATTTCTCCCACTTAAAAAGATGAGAGATGAGAGGCCTGTAATTTTCATCATAGTTATACCTCAACTATTAGAGACAAAATTAGAAAAAAAAATCCAGAAAATCACATGTAGGATTTTTAAAGAATTAATTGGAAAATTCCTCTGTAAAATAAGTATTTGGTCAATAACAATTCATCTCAATACTTTGTTATATACATTTTGTTGGCAATGACAGAGGTCAAACTTTTTCTGTAAGTCTTCACACACTGTTGATGGTATTTTGGCCCATTCCTCCATGCATATCTCCTCTAGAGCAGTAATGTTTTGTGGCTGTCGCTGGGCAACACGGATTTTTTACTCCCTCCAAAGATTTTCTATGGGGGTGAGATCTGGAGACTGGCTAGGCCACTCAGGACCTTGAAATGCTTCTTTCTTAATAGAACCACTAACGTCCTCCATTGCCCGGGTGGGGCGTGTGTTTGGGATCATTGTCATGCTGAAGACCCAGCCACGTTTCATCTTCAATGCCCTTGCTGATGGAGGTTTTCACTCAAAATCTCACGATACACGGCCCCATTCATTCTTTCGTTTACACGGATCATTCGTCCTGGTCCCTTTGCAAAAAAACAGCCCCAAAGCATGATGTTTCCACCCCCATGCTTCACAGTAGGTATGGTGTTCGTTGGATGCAACTCAGCATTCTTTCTCACGTCGCAAAAACATGACATTTTGAGTTTTTTATACCCAAAAAGTTCTATTTTTGGTAATATTCATCTGACATATGCACATTCTCCCAATCCTCTTCTGGATCATCCAAATGCTCTCTAGCATACTTCAGACGGGTCTGGACATGTACTGGCTATCAGGGGGACACGTCTGGCACTGCAGGATTTGAGTACCTGGCGGCGCAGTGTTTTACTGATGGTAGCCTTTGTTATTTTGGTCCCAGGTCTCTGCAGGTCATTCACTAGTTTCCCCCCGTGTGGTTCTGGGATTTTTTTTGCTCACAGTTCTTGTGATCATTTTGCCCCACGGGGTGAGATCTTGCGTGGAGCCCCCAGATCGAGGGAGATTATCAGTGTTCTTGTATGTCTTCCATTTTCTAATATTTGCTCCCACAGTTGATTTCTTCACACCTAGCTGCTTACCTATTGCAGATTCAGTTTTCCCAGCCTGGTGCAGGTCTACAATTTTGTTTCTGGTGTCCTTTGACAGCTCTTTGGTCTTGGCCATGATGGAGTTTGGAGTGTGACTGGTTGAGGTTGTGGACAGGTGTCTTTTATACTGACAACGAGTGCAAACAGATGCCATTAATACAGGTAAAAAGTGGAGGACAGAGGAGCCTCTTAAAGAAGGTTACAAGGTTTGTGAGGGCCAGAAATCTTGCTTGTTTGTAGGTGACCAAATACTTATTTTACCAAGGAATTTACCAATTAATTCTTTAAAAATCCTACAATGTGATTTTCTGGATTTTTTTTTTTCTCATTTTGTCTCTCATAGTTGAGGTATACCTATGTTGAAAATTTCAGGCCTCTCTCATCTTTTTACGTGGGAGAACTTGCACAATTGGTGCCTGACTGAATACTTTTTTTGCCCACTGTATATATATTTCCATTGTCTTCATCTCACTTTCATTCTCTGCTTAAAAAACATTAGCTGTACTATATGAGGGACAAGAGAACATGAGGCACACATCTCTGTGACTGCACCAGGAGAGCCAGTTCTCGATAGACATGCTTTTATGAAGCCATAAACATTGGCCCATCTGCTACTGCCAATGATCTCGGCAGCAGAAAGAAGTGCAGGTTTATGACTTCATAGAAAGCCTACAGCACTGAATATAAACAAGTGTGAGAAACAACTTGCAGGTGATGGGAGAAACTCATTTGGCAGGTGCTCATCACATGGGCCTTTGAAAACCTGGTTTAACTTTCTGAGTTATAAAACATACAGATGAGATGTCTCATTTGGCTTTTGTGAGAGCAGTTGTGAATTTAAATGTGCAACATTCTATGCACAATATATATGTCTAGAAATATTACGGTGTCTGTGTGTGGTACTAAGAATGGAAGCATTTTAATGAACTGGGTTTTGTTTATCCATTTCATGGCTTTTTGTGCTTTAGGTGATGCGAAATCTCTCAAATGAAAAGCTTACTTTAAATGCTTGCTGATGTGAGAGAAATTCATTGTTGTCACACTACATAATTATCCGAAAAACTTCAGTGTGATAGAAGAAAATTGTGAGCAAAAAGGTCACCATGACCTTGAAGCACTATTTCTGTTCCCCACAAAAATAAATTAATTCTGTTCCACAAAGACAAAACCTCATTCTATTTTTGAATGGCGTTTATACTCTGCGCCCTGAATGAACAACAAAACTTGAAGACATTCTATCCTGAGCGCATACATGAGAGGAACTTTAGCCTTGGAACTTATACGAACCACTAACTGCTTTACATTAAAAAAAACAACGACCATAATGGCTGCTGTTATAATATAATGGCTGATTTGTCAGTTCTAATTGGAGCTACGATTGCCTGAAATGGTGTCACCATTGCAGTGATTAGAAATGATACACCACTCACCCCCTTGACCTTCCTCTACAGACCACACATACTCTCTCTTTTTACATAGCTTAATTGCACCTTGCCCACTGCGGATGTGGGTAATTCAATATAACGTCATGTTCTCACACTAGACTCGTCTGGATTAAATGTCCATCAAACTGCTGCAGTTTATCACAATATATTTCGTGGCCACATGCTACTCTAGTATTACAGAAATTAGCTGTTCTATTCTAGCCAGAAAGGTTTCAGAGATTAAATGTGGATGATCAAATCTAAATGTCACAAAATAATAAAACTGAACCCATATTCCATTTAAAAGTCTCTCCAAACCTACTAAGATGAATTACTGATGCATGCTAATTGGTTTTCTACTGCGGTCTAATCAAATAATGTCATCAATAAAACAGAGTTGTACAATATAGAAATACACATTAAATCAGGTGTCAAAATGATTCAAATATTGTCATCATTATTCACCTCTATTTGTGGATGCCAACATCTCATAAAAGGTTATATAAAACATCAGAAACCAGAATTTACAGTTTGCTTTTAATCAAACTCGGTCACTGCACACGCAACTATAACAGTCAACACATCTTCATCTGATCCTAATAAACATTTACAATACCTGTCAGAAGTTTGAACACGCCTGACTGAATTTATGATCTGAAAAACTATTTGATCTAAATGCTCATGCTTAAATGATTGAGATTACTTTTGTTATATTGTTCCCTTTACAAACCCATTTTTAATGAAACATAATACTGGAAATATTAGGTATTACATAATATTCTGATAAAAAAATGAATGATTATTGTCACAGTGTTGTAGACAAAAAGGCTGCTGGGTCTAGACACAATGAGTGCTATTGTTGTTTTCACTGATGTGCAACCTGAACATACATATACATATATACTGTATATGTGTGTAGCGCCCCCTGCCCTCTTAGGCTGGCCTGACCTAAGCTCTGTAGGGGGGAGCACCGGGTTCCTTTAATTGGCGTCTCTCGACTATAACTCTAGACCCCTATTCTGATACCACTGTTATTGGTGTCTCTCGACTATAACTCTTGTAGCGTCTGCGTAAAATCATGCATGATCTTTAGGTGTTTATGGCTTAAGAGACCCCTTTTAGCCTTTTGACATTTGCATATAAATTATAGTTCTGGTCAGAGACTTTACGTTCGTATTTGGGTTTTAAATTGCCAGATGGTTCTTTGCCATCAAGGAGATTCTAACCAGTCCCCGCCTCTATCATCTCCCCCATCTGACTTCAAACACTGTCCAAAAGAGCTGAAAATGGCCAGGCAACTGGGCCTGGCTGGCCAAGTAAACTAACACACACACACACACACACACAAAGACCGTTATATATACTCTACACTATATCGGTATATTGATGTGGTTGTTTGTTACGTTCCCCTATTAGATTAGCTGAGTGACCACTCGTTATTTGTATTAGTTAAATCCCTAAACACTGATATTCAGGTGTATCTATGTATCTTTGGTTTAATCAATTCTAATTGTTTCTTTCTTGGTATCAATATTATTTGCTCTTTATTCCTCAAACAATGATGTACTGTATGTGATTGTGAAATGAATCATATGATTTGTACTATATTTTGGGTTAAAACTACAGAAATTCCAGACCTGCCATAAAACATCCAAATGAGCCATAAATAAGAGACAAAGAAAGATTCTCCCACTCAAAATTCATGCCTCTTATTGGCCAGTCCACACAGAATAGAAATTCTCAAAAGCGATTAGCCCGAAATAACTTTGCTCAAAAAAACTCTTCTTCATTTGAGACAACACCCTTCCAAGACTCTCAAGATCTTCCTCTCGAGTTTTATTTCCCGGCAGTTTTTATCTTCAAGTAAAGTTAGTCGCTGTGGACTTTTCCTTCTTCAGAAGAAACAGAAGTAAAAACTTCCAGCTGACTCCTCATGAACTCATCAAAAGACCTCCGTTATCTACCGCATCCGGACTCTTCTTCAGCAATCGAAACCAATGCAAGTAACCGCTTAAAATTATTTAGATGCGTGTTTAAGTTTCAGTCCCTTTTTAAGGTGATTTTTGGATCTTGATGATTTTCAAATGTTGTGGTTAAGTGATGTGAAATACTTCCATTCTTTTCTATTCTCTATCTTTTCCTCACTTTGTTTCATTCTGTGTATATATGTTTTAGTTATGTTAGATATAGTTTCATTTATTAAATCCCTTATATCCACAACGGATTGCTTAAGTCAATGAATGTGTGAACCCTCGCTACATTTTGCTGAGAATTACTGCTAGCATTGCACACAGAAGGACAGTTTATTGTTCCGTGGCCAGAAAAAATAAACATTCCTTGAATTGATAAACGATTATATTGTCTGCTCGGTGGACAGACAGATCAAATAACTGTAATATTAATTCTGCTACAGCTAATTATAAGATCTAATCTAAATATTTATTATAAATCATAACCAGTTATAATTCGTCATAAAAATTTCCCTTTTTAGAGCTAATAAATAAAACCCTACACTCTCGACCCCTATTTGATCCACTGTTATTGGTGTCTCTCGACTATAACTCTAAACCCCTATTCTGATACCACTGTTAGAGATATGAACTTCACTGATAATTAAATAAACTGATAAGGTTATACATCAAAGGGGATTTATTTATAAAACAGAAAAAAGGAACGCTAGAAAATAAAGTATATAGTTATATGTATATATTATTAGTAGAACTGTATAGACATCAAATAGGAATAATCAGCAGAGATATTCTAGTAATAACCAATAGGTAAATTCAATATGAATACGTACAGATATTAATACTCAATGTACAATATGAATACACAAATTGAAATAAACAATGTATCCCCTAGGGAAATGTACCCCACTCAATGAGTTTCAAATAACTTAACGTGCCTCCCTTAGGATGCACTTTGTACACTTTCTCTAACTCAGTAAATTCACAGTGAAATATTAAATTCAGTAACTCACTTAATACCCAGTGCACTGCTATAACCAAATTATAAAGTCTCACAGTGAATATTTCCCAAACAGAGAGTATAAAGTAACACTTTTCACTGTCTTATGACCTGTGACTGTAAAATGGTAATACGATTTCAATAGACAGAATATAAACCAACTTGGGGCCCACTCACACACATAAACACACTCCCACACCACCCTGATGCAGACCTGAGATGTTGCTTGTGTGCATAGGGGCCTTTGAAACTGCAAAATAAAACCAATCAAATGTACCTGCGTTCTTTAAGCAGCCCGAATACTCTCTCGTGCCCGGCTACACAATCCTCCACGAACAGCCGTCCGTCCCCTGATGCCGGAGGAACACCCAACACGTCCAGTGGCTGGGTGCGCTATCTGGTAGCGTCTCGTACCTTCCCTCGATGTCAGAGGACCTTTGAGTGCTTCCGGTGACTCGAAAGGTCTATTTGAGTCCTCCGTCACGTCCCACGACGAATAATGAGCTAATAGCAAGCTCAATAGTGCAGAATAGTTCAGCAAATAATTCTAAAAGAGATCGCTGGTTCTCAATAAACAAATAGTTAACACACAGCCTGCGTCAACTGTTATACTTAAACCCCAAAAGATACTATAAACAAAAATAAATCGTATAACTCGCGTTTTGCAGTTATAAAAGTTAGCTTTTTATCAGAACCAAAACCTTCAGCGACCAGGATCTCCTAATCGCTGCTCGTCTTCTCCCCACAATCTCTTAAGTCACCTTTATTTATATAGCGCTTTTAACAATACAGATTGTGTCAAAGCAACTGAACAGCATTAATTAGGAAAATAGTGTCAATAATGCAAAATGACAATAGTAAACACTAATTTTTCAGTTAAAGACAGTTCACCATAGAATTCAGTGATGTCAACATCCAGCTCAGTTTAAATAGTATCTTTGCAATCATGTCAACGATATCGCTGGAAATGAAGTGTCCCCAACTAAACAAGCCAGAGGCGACAGTGGCAAGGAACCAAAACTCCATCGGTGACAGAATGGAGAAAAAACCTTGGGAGAAACCAGGCTCAGTCGGGGGGCCAGTTCTCCTCTGACCAGACGAACCAGCAGTACGGAACAATCAATTTAAGACATAATAAAACAGACAATGAACAATATTAACAGCAATTATTATATGATGCAATCAAACTTATAGCAAAATGTGGTAGTTCTGTATGTTGTTTCAGGGTTGGCATCATCTGAGGGGTTGCATCATCTCTTCTCAGGTGTTCGGATCCAGACTGAAGCTTGTGTAAATACTAGTTACCACGGGATGTCAATCACGTGGCAAAAACAGAGAAGAAACAAATAGAGACATAATTAGCGTTGCTGCTGTTCCAACCAAGCAAAATTGATTTGTTTAACCCAAACTAAAGAATAATAATGTGCATTTGATCAGATATAACTGCAGTAAAAGATTGAGATGCATTATTTGAATGCTTGGCCAAAGAGATGTGTCTTTAATCTAGATTTAAACAGAGAGAGTGTGTCTGAACCCCGAACGTTATCAGGAAGGCTATTCCAGAGTTTGGGAGCCAAATGTGAAAAAGCCTACCTCCTTTATCGGCCAATAAAATCAGCCTCACCTATGAGAGGGCGGGTCAAACCAGTATATATTCCAAGCAACTAACATACATCAACGTGATAGACGAAAAACCACGTTTTCTCGCAAGTGCACATCAACCAAACATTAGTGTTCAGTGAAGGGTCTCTTAAAGGGGAACATACACATATACAAGTGCTTTGTACCGTATACATATTTGACCATAAAACCCTTAACGGCACAGTGTTCAGTTAACATGCTCTTAATAAAAACCTAGTTGGCTATTATAAAATCTAAATTATAATTCAACACACTCTTTTAAGGGAAACTCATCTACTTTGCTGTAAAGCTACTTATAGCTTATATACATATTTAACTTCCCTGATAAGGGGGTTACACCCTCCCCCTTCTAACTTCTCATGTCCTCATGACACAACATATTTAAGACTGAACTACTATTCTGACAGTAGAGCAGGGGTTTGCAGGAACACACTGGGGGCACTGGGTCATGGAGTGGGGGGCACTGGGTCATGGGGTGGCACCATACAGTGTTGCAGGCTTTCTTTGTCTTGGACGCCTCTTCAATGTGTACGACCATCCCTCGATGAACCAAGGTTAATGGTTTATCTGTGGGCCAGCCCAGTTCATCATAACTCCGCTTAACAACCGGCCTTACTTCTCTCTCAGATTTACGACATACAGCGTTTTTTGGTTACTCTTCGGAGACATCTCTGGTGCCATTTTCTCCCCCTTCTAAATTTAGATCCTCCATGACTTCAGGAGGCTATGTGTAAGGATCTCTCTGGGATCATTCTCTGTCAGATCCTCTCTCCATACACACTCCTGGTCAAACTCATAGACCCATTCAGAAGGCACAGTTTCAGGTTCCACAGCAAGTTGTGGTGATTGCAGTCTTCTCGAAGTGCGGATCAACTCTGGGCCATAATAGCAGAGGTCATCATTATGACTCTCAGATGTGTCACTGGTTTCACATCCAACCAGATCAACATTGTTCTTGTTCTGTGTCTTTTGTCTTCTTTTCATTGTTTGTGCTCTTGTTACAGGAGGCTGCACGATTTGGTTCGAGTCATCAGGCTTCGAGAATCTTACATTGTCTCCAATGGGTAACAGATGGTCTCTGTGAATGGTCCTTATTCCACCCATTCCACTCTCCAGCCGCAGTTTGTACACAGGTAAGTCTTTAAACTTCTCAATGACAACATAAGGTAAGGAGTTCCATCTGTCTTGTAGTTTTTGCTGTCCTGTGACGGCAACGTTTCTGATGAGCACTCGGTCTCCAACTGTCAACATTTGAGGTTTCACTCTTTGGTCATAGAGCCGCTTGTTTCTTTGGTGAACCTCCAATGAAGTCTCAGCTGCTAACTGATATGACTGCTGAAGTTCAATCTTTATTTTCTCGACATACTGCAGATGATTCACTCCTCTCTCACCATCAGTGGAAGTGCCGAAACACATGTCAATGGGCAAACAAGCTTCTCTTCCAAAGAGGAGATAATGAGGGGAGTAGCCTGTCGCCTCATTCTCTGTACAATTGTAGGCATGTACAAGCTGAGTGATGTGCTGACTCCACTTACTCTTTTGGGCAGGATCCAGGGTACAGAGCATGGAGAGAAGGGTCCGGTTAAAGCGTTCTGGTTGTGGGTCACCTTGTGGGTGGTAGGGTGTTGTCCGTGATTTGCGGATTCCCAGCATCCCTAGTAGTTCTCGTATCAGCCGGCTTTCAAAATCTCACCCTTGATCAGAGTGAATGTGTGAGGGCAATCCATAGTGAACAAATAACTTTTTCAAAAGGACTTTGGCAACCGTTACTGCTTGCTGGTCTTTGGTAGGGAATGCCTGAGCATAGCGAGTGAAGTGGTCGGTTATTACTAGCACATTGACAATGCCCTTGGAATCGGGTTCAAGTGACGAAGTCAATGCATACCAGGTCTAGTGGACCATTACTGGTAATGTGGCTCAATGGGGCAGACTTCTGAGGTAGTGTCTTTCGGGTAATACAACGACCACAATTTTTAATGAGAGTAAGCACTGGATCAGAACTCTTCAGAGGGGTAAGTACCTTGCCAAGTCCAATGTCTTGTTTCACCACTCTGATAACGGGGTCCTGTCCTTGTGCCAATTTTAAGTCTGCATTTGTCAACTGCTCCATATGACACACTTCCAGCAAAGCTGGGCAGGAGTTGCTACATGCTACAGGGATGCTACATGGCGAAACACCTAGCTGGTCTACCAGGCAGGTGGATTCTTCACTCCAAGGAGAACTGGCCATCTGACATATTGCTTTGACACCTGACTGCGGAATTTCAGTCCAAGAGGCACAAGCAGCAGGGTTAGTAGTGTAACGGGATAGCGCATCCACGTCAATGTTATGTTTGCCAGGCTTGTACTGCAGGCAGAAGTTGTATGTCACTATAGGCTGCTAGCCAGCGATGACCAGTTGCATTCAGCTTTGCACTTGTCAATACGTAAGTAAGGGGATTGTTGTCAGTTCTCACAACAAATTGAGCACCGTATAGGTAATCATGAAATTTGTCAACAACAGCCCACTTTAAAGATAGGAACTCTAGCTGGTGTATGGGGTAGGGCTGCTCTGAAACACTCAACTTTCTGCTACCAAAGGCAACCGTTAGAAGTCCATCAGAATGTTCCTGATTTAGCACAGCACCTAGGCCACTCAGACTAGCATCCACGTGGAGTACATATGGCAGGGATGGGTCAGCGAAGGCAAGTACTGGTGCATGAGTGCAATGTATGATTTTTTTGAAAAGCCTCTCCACATGCTTTGTCCCATCGTTCACCAAATGGTTCAGTCTCCTTGTAGTACTTCTTTCCTTCCATCTTGCTCTGTCCTTTTGCAGGGGGGTAGCCTTTTGTGAGTTCAGTCAAAGGTCTTACGATGGTGGAGTAATTCTTAATGAAACGCCGATAGAACCCACAAAATCCAAGAAAGAATCAATCGTAAGGATTTCAGGTCAGAAGGCTCTTTCCACTGATTAACAGCTGCTACTTTCTCTGGGTTTGGAGCTATACCCGCAGCAGAAACAATGTGTCCCACGTACTTGACCTGTGGCTGACAGAACTGGCACTTGTCGATAGATACTTTCAGCCCCCATTCCTCCAGTCGGTCGAGAACCTTCATCAATCACTCCTCGTGTTCCTCGAGTGTGCTGCCAAAGACAGTGAGGTCGTCAAGGTAGACGATTACTTGTAATAGATGCCTGTCACTGACCACTTTCTCCATAAGCCTTTGAAACGTTGCTGGGGCCCCAGTGATTCCTTGTGGCATGCGCTGAAACTGGTAGAATCCCAGCGGACAGATAAAGGCAGTTTTTTTTCTTTGTCTTCTTCAGACATCGCTATTTGATAATAGCCGCTTCGCAGATCCAAGACTGAGAACCATTTGCTGCCGGCCAAACAGTCTAAGGCATCATCAATCCGTGGGGTGACGTATTGGTCTGGAATAGTGCAGCTGTCTAAGGTCCAATAATCAATGCACATCCGTACCGCACCACTCTTCTTCCAAGCTATCACAATTGGTGACGCATAAGGGCTTCTGGATTCTTTGATGATACCAGCTGCTAGAAGATCTTTTAGGTGATGTCTTACATCGTCAATATCGGCTGGGCAAATGCATCGTGAATGTTCTCGGAAGGGCCGAGGATCACTCAGTCTGATCTGATGGGTAACAACATTGGCTAAGCCTACATCCCATTCCTCTGTGGAGAAAACATTACTTCGCTCAGCTAACTTCAGACGTAATCTCCTTTCCCAGGCAGCAGGTATGTTTGCCTCCCCAAAGTTGAATAACTCCGGATCAATCTGCCTTTTGGATTCTGGGACTATAAAAAGTTGGGAAAGTTCCTGGGCCTTCCCATTTCACTTGGCCTTCAGGGCGATCAGCAGCCGGAATTTGGCAGTTGTGATGGGTTTGAATTCTTAGAGACTGGGCGCTGTTTGTGACGTTAGTAGTCCCATTACAGGCTGTCAATCGCTGAAAGAAGCTGGCATTTGTTCCGATGATTACTGGGAACTGTGGCGGGCCTTGGGGGTCTGGGCAGACTAAAGCAAGGATAGCTATTGTCTTTACAGCACCAGTGACAGTAACCGGGAACGAAACATCGATGACAATGTATCCTTTGTAGGGATAATTGGATAAGCTAAGACCCCAGATAGATAAACCAGCAAGAGGATGGATGGGCACATTTGACAGGTTTCGTGAATACCAGAATTCGAAAACAATGGTGACTTGAGACCTGCTGTCCCACAGAGCCTGGCATGGATGTCCACCAATCTTTACTGCAACGGTCGAGGCTGGTCCCACTAATCCCTTGGGAAGACCACTGGGCACACAGGTGTGTACATGACTGTTTTTGGAAAAACAGGCTTGATCTCCAGATGGGCTTTTGTTGTTTGGATCAGTCCTCATTCCTTTAGTTTCCTTAAGGAGTGGACTAGCTTATTGATCACTTGGGTGGCATTTTCAGGGGCTTGACACTTTGTAGCAATGTGTCCGTCCTCTCTGCACCAGTAACAAAAGTAATCTTCCTTGTTCCTTGAAAGCTTGTATCGCGTCGGATCTGGAGCAGATTGTTGTGGTAACTGAGCATGACTCGATGAACTACTTTGACCGACGTTCATTACAGCTAGCTGTTGTTGCAACTGATGTACTTGTTTTCTCAAATCTTGAACTTCAAATTCCTTTTTTGCCTCTTGTTGCTCTGCGGGGCTTTTATGTTGTGGCTTCGTTCTGGATTCTAGCATCAAGGATGAAGCAGGTAAGCTATCTGAACTGTTGCCTTTGAGCTGGGTCCTCAGTTCTTGAATTTCCGCTTTAAGTTCTCTTACAAATGCTGGACAGAATTTTTCCTCATCCTGAAAGTGTATGGGCTATGATCTTGCGTCGAGTGGCTTCAGTTTCTTCAGCCTCACGGACCTCATTCAGAAGGCTCAGGAAAGTGGGTGGGTGTTCTTTTCGCTCCCTTAGCCTCAACTGCAGAAGCATCATGTCAGATTCAACAGCTACACGAATCAGTTGTTCCACTCTAGCCTTGTCAACATGTGCTGGAGACAGTCCATCTTTTTGAACGACTTTAGTCAGTGATTTCTCCATCCTTCTCAGGAAATCAGAAAGTGACTCTCTAGGACACTGTCTAAAAAGCTGAAAAGCAAAATACAAGTCTTCTCCAGACTCCGAGGACCCGAAAGTACTTTCCAGCTCTTCAAGGTACTGCAGCGCGTTAACATCAGGGCTGGGCATACGGACAGCTTTAATGATTTCCAGTTTTTCCTTCTCAGAGCACTCACATTCGGTTATCATAATTTTAGCTTGCTCGATCCAATGATCCATGGTTTCTTGTCCTGCGGGTGTCGGAACAGTACCAGAGAATGTACGTAAATGACGGTAGGCATTGCTGTCATTTTGTGGCCTTACCATTTTCTCTAGGATCTCACCCACATGGCATTCCTGATCGACGGAGACACCGATATCGCCACAAAGGAATGCGTCATAGTGTACGGTTGTATCTTGCGCAGAGGAAAACCGGTGAATATACCGATTAGACACATTGAGGTCGAGCATGCCCAAGCCATGTCATGTCATGTAGCCTATGTCAATAATATGCCTACCGTCTCGTTACTGCATTAACCATATGTAATATTCTTATCATTTGAAAATGAAAAAAATAATAATAATAGATTGCATTATAAACTCTTGATCTGGGAAGTAAATGGTATTATAATTTTTATTTGTTTAATTAGGAATTTATGTTGCCTCAAAGAAAGCATTTGCTGCTCTTGGGGACCAGTGCAGTAACTGGCTGGAGAAAATCATTGCTCTGGGTGCTGATGGTGCTGCTGTTAATTTGGGCAGCAAAGGGGGTGTCATAGCCCTTCTACAGCAAGAGGCAGGTGACCACATTGTGCCTTTCCACTGTATGCCTCACAGGTAAGACTAGAACTTGTAAAACTGCGGTGTTCAATGCGATGCGGTCGAAAATTTGGGTGCACCTAACTTTTGTGCTGGGTGCACCTAAGAAAAAAAGTTAGTCTAGAGCTCTGTAAACACACTCACACACCACCCCGATGCAGGCCTGAGACATTGCTTGTGTGCGTAGGGGCCTTTGAAACTGCAAATTGGCCTCTTCGCTCCTCAGTGAGTAAAATATAACCAATAGAATTAAGCAGCCCGTATACTCTCTCGTGTCCGGCTCCACAATCCTTCACGAACAGCCGTCCGTCCCCCGATGCCGGAGGAACACCCAACACTCCCGGTGGCTGGGTGCGCTATCCGGTAGCGTCTCGTACCTTCCCTCGATGTCAGAGGACCTTTGAGTGCTTCCGGTGACTCGAAATGTCTATCTGAGTCCTCAGTCACGTCCCACGACAAATAATGAGCTAATAGCAAGCTCAATAGTGCAGAATAGTTCAGCAAATAATGCTAAAAGAGATTGCTGGTTCTCAATAAACAAATAGTTAACACACAGCCTGCGTCAACTGTTATACTTAAACTCCAAAAGATACTATAAACAAAAATAAATTGTATAACTCACGGTTTACAGTTATAAAAGTTAGCTTTTTATCAGAACCAAACCCTTCAGCGACCAGGATCTCCTAATCGCTGCTCGTCTTCTCACCACAATCTCTTAATCGGCCAATAAAATCAGCCTCACCTATGAGAGGGCGGGTCTAAACCAGTATATATCCAATCAACTAAAATAAATCAAACGTGATAGCGAAAACCACGTTTTCTCGCAAGTGCACATCAACCAAACATTAGTGTTCAGTGAAGGGTCTCTTAAAGGGGAGTGCTTTGTATCGTATACATATGACTGTAAAACCCTTAACGGCACAGTGTTCGGTTAACATGCTCTCAATAAAAACCTAGTTGGCTATTATAAAATCTAAATTATAATTCAACACACTCTTTTAAGGGAAACTCATCTACTTTGCTGTAAAGCTACTTATAGCTTATATACATATTTAACTTCCCTGGTAAGGGGGTTACATTAACATCTCAAAAAATGTGTTTTAGGGTTTCATGACCCTTTAACACGAAGTCTTTAATCCAACACACACTGGTAAACTGAATAGACGGGAGACAAACCACAAACATAAGCAAGACCGGACCCAGCACACAGGAAAAAGGACTTAAATATGATACAAACAAGGTAAATTAATGACACACTAAGACAAAATCAAAACACTAAGACAAGGCAAATGTAGGAAACTTGGAAAACAAGGAACTCACGGGGAAACTAGGAAAACATACAAATATTTAATCAGCAGCGAAGACGGAGAGTGTGTGTGCTATTTCTTGTAGTCCTACTAATGTGAGGCAGCAGTGAACTGATGATGAGCGCTGATGAGTCAGGGCAAAGGATTATGGGAAATGGAGTCCTGAATGAATGGCAAGGTACAGAATGGAGTTCGGGACACTGACCATACTGTGACAATATAATATATTTTAAATATATAATTATACAATTATTTATAATTTCTTCATTTAAGAAATATTCTAAATACAGAGTGAGGTCTTCATCACTCAGACTTTTGGTCTGTACAGACAGTGTCATTGAAGCACTCGCGTTGACATGTGGTCACATCGTACTGGGCCTAATTAAATTCCGGTCTGTTTGTTTGTTATCGGTTTTACCCGACTCACTCTATATAATACATATTATTAAAATTTTATTATAATTTTTTTATTATTATTATTATCTAATATTATCTAGTTCATTATATATGGATCATGTGGTCTCACTAATAATTATGGCGACCGACATGACAAACGCAGTTAAAGTTAAGGTGATGAGTAGACCGAAGTTGGGCTCAGCTTGTTGTGCTGTGAGATGCAACCTGACCTCTGGAACAAACGCCTTGTCAAAAATAAAAATGTTTCGGTTTCCTAAACACCAGGCGAGACGGCAAGCATGGATAACTGCTGTGCAAATAGAGGCTTGGCTGCCAGGCAAGAATTCAAGGATCTGTAACACTCACTTTGTTACAGGTAACAAACTCATGATAAGCGACAGATATTAGCTAGCTGACCAGTAACAAGTCTGCAATAGTTATAGATTAGCTACATTTATTGGTGCACACGTAGATAACATTGTATACATTAATTTTACACATTGACATTACCTCAATGTAGTAGTTGATTCGCTTTAGCTACGATTTGAACTATAACACAGTATTTAACAGTCACCTTTGGCTTGCTCCCTGGGGACATAACAAATACAATAACGCATAGCTTTTCTAATGAAGCTTTAAATAAATGACTAAATAAGTACTTTTACTACATATTCACTGACGAATTTATTACATTATCACTGATACATTTTATCTGTAAAGCTGCTTTGTAACAATGTGCATTGTGAAAAGTGCTACAAATAAATTTGACCGATCTAATTTCATTGTAATAGTAGGCTACTAAAGTTTTAATATGTTTTAAGCAATATCATAGAATTAATTTTTTACACAAAAATGTGCATGTAACCAGAAAATGTATGGATTATGCAAAGAATGTATGATGCTCAGCAATGTGTCACTTGTTTTATTTTAGGTGCACCATCAATGGACCAATGCCATCCTGATTATGTTCCATCAATATTCACACACAAAAACACCACTGATGGTTCACAGAAGTTGGAGCGATACCAGAGGAGATCATCTGTGGTTGAGCCCATGGATTCACCTTCCTTAGAGGTCACACAGGCTGACCCTGAAGATGGATGCACTGCTGTGGGTACAGATCTGTCAGTGGCAGACTTTGACCAGCTACAGAATGAAAACATTGAATTAAAAAGAAAAATGGCTTCACTTGGAGAAGAAACTGGACTCTCAAGAAAAACAACTACAAGATCATATGTTTGTCAGTCTGTACGATTTTATTTTAAATGATGACAAGCACACTCATTTTTACACTGGTCTACCATCTACATCTGTGTTTTTCACCCTCCTCGCTTACCTGACATCAATAATGAATGCATCATCAACCATACTTACCCTTCCCAAGCAGTTTCTTGTGGTCCTGATGAAGCTGGAGTGGTCGTGCTAGCGACAACAAGTATGAACACCAAAATATGGGTGATGACTTCTGAAGCAAGGAGGACCATGTAATGGCTGATAGAAGAGGTTCAATTTTCACTGAATATTTTGCCAACAATGGGTCCCAGATCTTCATGTACCAGCATATACAAAGGGAGAAAAACATTGACAGGATAGAGGTGCCCACCTTAGAAAAAGTCAACGATGTGAGAATCAGTCGGAAAGGGCATAGGAAAATGAAAGTCCAGTCAGAATTCTGGGAACACACTGCATCAGTATGGTGGCCACGGAGACAGAGAAAATGATACCGTCTTTGCACAATAGATAAAAATAGAAATGGGTTTGTGCCGCATACTTGTGTTCAAATTGGGGAAACACTTAACAAATTAGAAGCAGGAGGAACCACAACTTTAATTTGATACGAGATAGAGTTTTTTTTTAATCATCTGATTTTAAAATGTCAAAAAATGATTTATAAATCTTTGTAGTGTTGGCACTGTATCAAACGGTGTTACATGGATTGTAAACTAAAAAATGTAAATTATAATATTTAGTAATGAACATAACACCCATACTGATAACTGAATGTATTGACTGATGAAAAAGGGTACTGTAGAACGATTTCTGCAGTTTTTTATTTAATTGTGTAAAAAGTGAAAGTTTTTAATAGAAAAACACAGCCTGGCTTCTTGCTAGGAAGGATTTTAGAATACAAGCCAATACTGAGATGCTTTGATTGAAACCATTTCATGTAACGATGAGACAGTAAGTTTGTTTAGGTTGTTGCCGTTGTGAAACCGTCTATTATGAAAACACAAGGCTGTGGTCACTGGCGGAGCTGTGTAAGGTTAGAGTCCCTGGCCATGGGGCACTTGGGGCAAAAATGCCACATACAGGACAAAAAGACCCGACACATAATCAAATTTAAATCTCTTACGGTGTTGCTAACAATGTGAAAAATGAACAGACAGTGGGTAGGATTGTGCATCAAATTAGATCTGCGGAGTTGCATTCCGTATGCATTTTAGCATTTATAAAGTCACATTCACCCAATCGACACCGAGAAAATTCTGGTGAGAGTTTAGTTAATGCACAATCGGCCACATCACGAGGCGTTCAGGATGGAAGCATGCGCGAAATCACGTTGAAGCGCCCCGACAAGCGGGTCTCTGACTGAAATTCGCCGAATTCTCTCTCAAAACACAAAGGACAGATGCACGTTACAATGTAAGTAAGATATTCATTTCACAGTGTATACAGCTTCGGTGATTATAACGATAGTTTAGTTTTTTTTGAGAGTGCTTAAACTTGCGATAGATCAAAGTTACCTTAGTTAAGTTAGTTGCCTCTTTTGATCTCAAGCGAGTGTTAACTACGGCTACTCACAAATCAGGCAACCAACTGGACCTTATATACACACGACACTGCTCCACTGATCATGTACTTGTTACTCCACTGCACACCTCGGATCAATTCCTCCTCACTCTAAACCTCAACATGGTTCCTGACACAACACATACCCCTACACATGTAACTTTTCGACGTAGACATCGCTCAAGTTAATCCCCCGGCTATTGCGAGGGTTTCATCTTTGCTTCCTTCCCTACTGAACGTATCATCTACTAGATGGTTAACAGTGCTATGATACTTTCTTGTTTAGACACTGTCTGCTCTTTGTCTTCCAGGCCAGCTCGTACCACCTTTTCTGCCCCTTGGCTGTCTGATGTTCTCTGTGAGTATCGTTCTAAGCTCAGAGCTACAGAAAGAGTATGGCGCAAATCACAAAATCCTACTGATCTTAATGATCCCATCATAATATTTCTCTGCTAATGTCTCCACTGCTAAAAGGACATACTACCAAAACAAAATTAACAATTAGTCTAACTCTCGCATGCTCTTTAAAACATTTTCATCCCTCTGTGGCTCCTCCTTCCCCTCTTTCATCAACTCTAACAGCTGATGACTTTGCCATATTCTTCATTAATAAAATTACAAACCACAGTGCACAATTTGCCACACCACAAACTGTCAAGCACATCTTACCAGGAAACATACACTCGTTTACATCCTTCTCTCCACTCTCTGAGGCAGAAGTCTGCAAACTCATCCTTTCTAATCATCCTACAACTTGTCCGCTTGATCCAATTCCATCTCATCTCCTTCAAGCCATCTCTCCTGCCGTTGTACTGCAGTTGCGGCTCAGCATCGTTAAACATCCCTCACAACTGGTGATTTCCTCAACATTAAACAGGCGCGTTATATAACCCCACTTCATAAGCACCACTCTTAACCCAACCTTTCGAGAAGTACAGCGGTTTCCCTCTCATATTTCATTGCAAAACCAACTACATGACAACCAAAGTCTCAAACCAAGTCTCAGCCTTTCTCAGCAGCAGAACAACCCTATGGACAGAAACCAATGCTCAGAACGTGAACATTCGCCAGAGATGCATTGATTTCAGTTTTGAAGCCCAAGACTGGCAAGAGTGGATTCCAAATCTTCTATACTTATTTTGTTGGATCTGTCCGCTGCTTTTGATACGTTGAACCACCAGATTCTCCTGTCAACCCCATTGGAAAATGGCATCTCAGGAACTGCACTCCAGTGTTTTGAGTCTTACCTCTCAGATAGGTCCGTCAAGGTATCTCGGAGAGGTGAGGTGTCCAAATCGCAACATCTAACTACTGGGGTGCCTCAGGGCTCAGTTCTTGGACCACTTCTCTTCTCTGTCTACATGGCATCACTAGGTTCTGTCATTCAGAAACATGGCTTTTCATTTCACTGCTATGCTGATGACACTCAAATCTACCTCTCATTCCATCATGATGATCCGACGATAGCTGCTCGCATCTCAGAATGTCTAACAGACATTTCTTGTTGGATGACGGACCATCACCTTTAACTCAACCTGGCTAAGACAGAACTGATTGTGGTTTCAACAAACCCATCACTTAATCAAAACTTCACCATCCAGTTAGGCACATCAACCATAACTCCTTCAAAAACAGCCAGAAACCTTGGAGTTATGATTGATGATAAGCTGACTTTCTCAGACCACAGTGCTAAAACTGCCAGGTCCTGCAGATTTGCTTTATTCAACATCAGGAAGATCAGGCCCTTTCTTTCAGAAAATACTTCACAACAAGCTCTTGTTCAATCTCTTGTTTATCCAGGCTGGACTATGCAATCGCTCTCTGCAGCTTCCAGCCACTCTCTCAAACCTCTACAATTAACCAAAATGCCGCTGCAACGATAATCTTTACTGAGCCGGAAAAGAACGTCTGTCACACCTCTGTCATCAATTTGCACTGGCTCCCAGTACGGCTGCGCGCATAAAATTCAAGGCTTACTGTTTGGCTACAAAACACCATGGCTCTGCACAATTTAACTAAATTCATTACTTCAGAGTGATGTGCACTATAGAAGGCAATGGGCATTGAACGGTTTTTTGACTCATGAATCATCGATTCAGGACAATAACGATTTTTAAAACGCTAAGACTTGAATGAATCGCGATGTCTATAGCGTTCGATGCTTTCAAAATAAATACACAATGTTAAAATAATCGCACAATTAGGGAGACCTGAACAGTGTTCGTGCCTCGATCTCTCCTTCAATAACTATTATGCCTGTGACGGTCACAGGATGCTCTCATGCTCCGTCATCACTGACACATTTTTGAGCAGCGGATGTGTGATCTCTCCTTAGGTACTCGATGGCCGTAAGCTAAATTTAAGTAGTTTACTTTCTGTATTTTGAAGGTCTCTCGGTCTATACCGACGACATTACCATGAGCAGTCGAAGGTCGGATTTATTGCTTGACGGAGCAAAAAATGTACGTGTCTCAAGTACGCACAGTTCAATTGAATTATAAATGTGTTTTAACAATGTTGTTAAACCGAATGTACAAAAGAATCTGTTAAAATAACCACAGCATTAACAGCAACCTTGAAATAAGTGCGCGAGGTTTATCTGATAATCAGATGTGTGAAAGTAGCGTTTGTTGCTGTAGCAAACAGACATCGGGTATGTTTTCTTTCAGAATCATCATTCGCTGATGGAAAGTAAAAGTTAAATAGCTACTATAGCATTTTATTTTATGAAAATGAGAAAGAAGTTTTCGCACTGAAAGAGAAGTGACCTCGCGCTCATAGAACTTAAGACATGCCAGGCTATATCTGCAGCTAAGCTGAATTAAAAGCAGAATGAACTGAAACGTTAAAACAATAAACACAATAAATAAATAATTATGAATGATGCAGTGCTAATTGACATATAATTTATTACAGTACAGAAACTATAAAGTATATTTTCTACCTTATTTTGTGCAGAAAATGTGAATAATTTTTTGTATTATATAAAACAATTCATACAATCATTAGGAAATAAATATAGATGATTGATATTGAATCAAATGATTGATTATTGTCCAGCAGTGTATTTGGTTTCTTATAGCAAATTCAAAGTAAGATATAAGAAAAAAATTCCTTGTAAAATAAATAAATAATAATACAAATATATATATATATATAGGCCTACATAAAATTTATTGTATTTGACATTTCTGTCACTTCGGAAATGATGGCTACACCCCTGGTGTGAAAAAATGTTAGCCTATACATAATACTTCTAAAGCTATTTTTTAAAATCTTAGCTTACATACATTTCTACATATGCCATAGCATCATTAAACTAGCATCTAACAATAGACAAAAGTGTTTAGTTTTTTTTTTTCTCTCTTCTACCCTATATGGTTCTCTAACCATAAAGGCTGTTGTGTAATTTGCCCCGACTAAGCTTTTAAAGAATTTAGGGGAAGCATTTTAAATAATCCTGTGAATGCACTTAATGCAGAATCGAATCGTTAATCGAATTGAATTGAATTTAATTGTGAATTGAATCGAATTGAATCGTTCTTAATTTGCAAAAATCATTCTTGAATCGAATCGAAAACCTATGAATCGTGAATCGAATCGCTGTCTACCCAAAGATTCACAGCCCTAGTTCTTAGCCATCTTCAAGAAACGACTAAAAACACATTTGTTCCACCTTTATTTGACCCTCTAAACACTTTCTATTCTATTTTAATTCTAATTTATCTATATTTATCTTCTTTTTTATAAAAAAAACACTAGCTTTCTATTTTTTCTATTCTACTTGTTTTTCTTTGTTTGTGTGTATGTGTGATAATAAAATTTATATATATATATATCTATACACCTTGCTATGGTACTGCGTTAGGCTAACGAGGACTTGTCGTTTGCCTATATATTGTTGTCTTTGTTATGTGTGAGGCTTTTATTGTCCTCATTTGTAAGTCGCTTTGGATAAAAGTGTCTGCTAAATGACTAAATGTAAATGTAGTTAGTGATAATGTCAATTTCTATGTATAATTTATTCGCTGTTTGAATAACCATGGAAAGGAAACGTTATATAGCCTAATTATCCTTTTCTAATGTTTTTATTAAATTGTAATAACGTTAAATACAAATTCAGTCCCATTAAACATTTTATTAGCCTACATGACACCCATGTCTGGTTATTGCCTAAAAAGGTTGATCATGTTTAATACATTTGGCTGCTTTTAACCTTACCCTGGAGTTGGTTCACCCTCCACCTGGTCCCATGTAAGAGGCTCATGATATTTGTGGCTTCCTTGATATTTAAAAATGGAAAAACCCTGGACTACACGTCACTTACCTGTATTGACATCCTGCTATATATCAAAGAACAGCAACACATCTTAGTGAGCTAAGCTCACGGGGTTAGTTTGTGCTTTACTGTAACTTGCAGTGTATGCAGTGGAAATTGAACAGCAAAGAGATGCCAAAACATTTATTTAAGTTCTTTGACAAATAAAAAAAATATTCCCGTTTTCACAGTCCTGCTGAGAGGCATCTGAAAATAGAGGCAAGACGTTACCAAGCAGTGATGACTGATCATAAAAGTGAGCATGACTCTTTGAATGCAGACTCATGTGGTATGATGTGAGCATGTAATTCAAACTTTAATTGCCTACCCCGTGTATCTGTTCCCGCAGGCAACAAGGTGTAGTGTCTTCAGAACAGAGCACCCAGAGCCATTATTTCTCCTTTCTGTTTTGCAGATGAGCGCCCACTGTACATTATTAGTGTTGGCATGTTAATATGAGGTGGTTTAAAGCACCCTTTAACACGCCAATAAGTGGCACTATAATACGAATGTTCTGCAAATGAATGGTGAAACTGTGTGTCAGATATCTCTACTTAAAGAGTCTAACTGACATAAATTACTTCTCAGGTATAAAGGGATTTAGACCAACGTGTTGCAGAACATCATATGAATGGTAAACTAAAGGGCCAATCAAAAGTAAAAATTAAATGCAACTGCCATTATGATATTGATCTGTTTTATAGGCTGTACTCAAATGTCTGACAGGTTATTCATTCCAAAAGGTTACAATGTGAGAATTAAAGTGTCAAACCGGACAGACTGACAGTCCCCTGCAGTATACTTGGATTAGGCCTCTGTGTGGAGCATATACTGTATGACTCAGAGAACAAACAGTGTGTGTCTTATGTCTAAATGACTCCATGTTGTGTTGCAGCCCTAAAAGCAAGTCATTAATGTACTATTTGAACAGAAAACAACAGAAAAAGTCTAAATGGAATCTAATTTAGCTTTCAGGCGCTTTTATAATGTGCATGCTGTAAAAGCAACTTAGTGGAAAAAGATGGCCTCTCCTGAAAGTACATCAGTTACAGTTTTTCTCAGTCGCTTTGGTGCATTTCTCAGAAATGAAATTCTCAAAACTACTACCTCCACATCATCTAGTCAATTGTGCACATCATAAAAGAAGTTTCTCTTTCTTTTGAACAAGTTGCGATTTGCTTCATGCAACTGATTATGTACATTTGTCTGCGGTTTCCTACATTATCGGCTGTTATTGTCATGTTGCTCAAAATCTATTATATATTTCTCTGTACAATAGTGTAAGACATTACATCTTTATTTATTAAAAATTAATTTGTAATTATAGGGAATTAATTTATTCAGGTTTTTGCTAGAACTCGGGTCTGAATGTCTCAAGTCCACCTGATCCAACCATTCCAAATTTGTTAGTTTTACTCCAAATCAAGGTCGTCCAGCGAGCCAGCGATTCTTAATATCTTTTAACAAATTTAATATGTGTTTTCCTGGCCACGGTCCACACAATGAAATCATTTGTACGCTCTTAACAGAGGTAATTATTATAAGTAGGCTACGAGTTGAGGTAGCAAGCAAGGATCTTTTGGCGTAGGTTTAACCTTAAAATTATCTGAGCCAAGACATTCTTCTTTATAAATGAAACATGAATTTTATTGGCTAATCTAGATTACATAAAACCTAACTAAAACATACACACACACACACATATATTCAAGGAATTGAGTTGACGGAGTTGCATTAAGTTTCAAAGTCCTAACTCATTTATACGAGTGGTTTTAAATTCAGCCTAGAGAATTTACCAAGCAGAGAATCGGTCTTAATTTTACTGCTTAATTCAATTCTGCGCCAGGTCAGCTGAGTTGAAGAGTTTGTTTGTTTACTTGCGTTCTGTTTAGTTGAGAGCTGACCGCTGAGGCAGTTCCTTCGCTGACGCGGCTTCCTGGATGTCTGTTGAGGGGAATTCCTTCGCTGATTGGCTGTTGCTTTGACGTTGGAATGACGTATGGGTGACGTCCTTTTGGGAAACCACTCTTGGAGTTGGGTCTTTGATGAAACAGACGGCGTGAGTAGTGCGGTGTAAAGTTCTGAGGTTTGAAAGACTTTCAAGTTCTTGAAGATCGCGAGTTCGTAGATGGTCGTGCTATCGGTGGTTTATGGCATGGAGCTGTTCGCGCTACCCCAAGGTTGCAGCAAAACGTCTTGATCGGGTAAAACAAGCAAGCAAGCAAACGAATCTGTGTTGCAGTGGGGTTTTGATTTGCGGCGTAAGTCCATCCCACTGGTCGCGGTTCCAATCAGAGTGGGTGGCTGCGGGGTTGGCCACGCCCTGTGTGGTTTGATTGTTTGAGGGAGAGTATTTCTGCACGGTTTTAAGAACTTCTTAGTAAAACTATCATCACCAAAAGGAACATAATGATGAATATCAATTATTCATCACACCAATGTTATGTGAATACAACCGCTATCATCCAAAACCCAAACAACATGTATTTTGCATACACAGTAATCGTAATTAGTTATAAAGTTATAAAGCAACGATTAAGATATCGTGGTTTCAATAACACATCACACATATTTACGACATAAAACATATTATTTGTGACTATCGTTGCTCCAATGCTTTCAGTGATTTTTAATGATTGTCTTCTGAATTGTCTGTGTACATTCTGTTTCTTTCTAATTCAAAGGAAGTAAGAGTTTTGGTCATGCGGGAAGCGGGTGGTCGAAAGTCATGGGATAGTCATGTGGCGTCACGCTGTACATCCTATGCTTGCCTGAGGGCGTCATTTAATCATTTTCCTGTTCTGGACACAATGGCTCCATCCATTAGTGGGTCCCAAGACATGGGGGCTCCATAGGTTGTGAATGAACTCTTTCATTCCTTGATACCAAGAAAGCTTTGTTGTCTCCTGATCGAATTAGTTTCGATCTCATGAGTAGATGTGCTGGGTGATCAGCAAACTTAATTGAATGCTGATATCAGGGTCTGTTTGTGTAAGAAAATCCCTACAAATAGTTTTTACCCATCAAAAACAACTAGAAGCGCAGCATATTAGTTCATCGTTTAAGTCATTCGATGCAAAATGGTTGATCTAGTTGTCATAAACTGTCGAGCATATTTTCTACACATTTCTATTAGATTTTTTTGTAAATTTGCCATGAATTGTGGAGATGAATCTTGACTTTCACTAATGAAGAGAATGTAGATCAGCTAATGGACCCTTTTCACAAGACTGATGACGAGTTTAACATAGGTCATCAGCATCGTAAATCCTCGAAGGTTTTTCATATTTGTATTTTTTTTTAAATGTATGTACTTTATAACACTATTCTTTGTATTATAACACCTTTGCATAAAATTACAAAAAAACTAGTTAACGCTAATGCAAGGGTGTTTCTAAAGCAACATTTATGGGAGGCGGGAGCGACGGTAAATTTGACATCGTTCTCTCTTCTGACTGCCATTATCAGTCTCTCTCAATTTTTTTCATTTTATTGAAATTCATGAAAACACTATCGTGGAGTTTTCTTTTGCTATTTGAGCAAATGTGAATGCAAAAAAATATATATGTGGGCCTCTTCCATCACTGCTATTCAAGTTAACCCCAACTATGATGCTCCGCTGCTGAGCAAAGTACTCCAGTGGTACAATGTGACAGATATTCAGTGGCCTAGCTCAACAAGGTGCGCTATCCTGAACCTTCTAATTGGCAAGCGATAAGAGACAGAGGCCAACACAAAGACAGTTACAACACTTCTGACACTGAAGATCCTATAATGGTGTATTTTGCGTGACATTTGCCAATGTGCCACCGTAACCTGCAAACAAGCCTGCACTGGCCTGCACGGGACCACTTAGGGCTAGCATAAGGGCCCCCAGCGGGCTGCCAGCGAAGGGCCACTGAGATTTTGGTCATTGGCAAAATGTTGGCCCCTTATGCCGAGTTCACACTGCACGATTTTAGCCCGATTTTTCACTCGCCGACAAATGCCCGAAATCGGATGCAAAATATTGGAAATGCTAATATCTGGAGCTTGTCGGCGATTCACAATCTCGCTGTGTGCAATGATTTCTGACTGAAAACTACATCGGCGGTGACCTACAGCCAATGAGAGAGCACGATACGGGGAAGTGGGAAGTTCGGGGAGGAGTTATAGACAAGAATATCAGTATTTTAATAGATATAAGAACAATTATGTTATACAGAAACAAGCACAAACATTTGCTTGACCAGCCACAACATCAGCATAACAGCTACTGCAAAATTATTTACCTCCAACTCTCTTTGCAGAACACCCAATCCCTGTTCCCTGCATCTCCCTCCTGCATAATCTGTTTTTCTTTTTCTCCTTGTAGCTGGAAATCAGCTCACAGACAATTTGAGCAATTAGAAATCTCAATTAGACAATATATATTTTTTTTAATAATTCCTTGTCTTGCTAGAGAACGCCGGTCTGACGCACGCGGGTTTTCGCGTTATTTCCTTATCACTTCTTGCGTGTTTTGTTGTGAAGCTTAGTTTGCGGACCAGACAGAGTTGTCGGCGATTCTTCCTATTGTGAAGTCATGCGGTGTGCAACCTCCTGTCGCTGATCCATCATGCAATGTGAACACAGCAGCGAATGACTGCTACCTCAGATAGTCGTGCAGTGTGAAAACCACGGTGACCCGACGGCTAGGAAAATCGTGCAGTGTGAATCAGCTTAGTGCTGGCCCTGCACGGGCAGCCCTCACTTTGCCCACACTATTAATCTACAACAGGGGTGCCCAACCTGGTCCTGATCAAACACACCTGAACCAACTAATTAGGATCTGAAGGAGCACTTGATAATTACAGACAGGTTTGTTTAATCAGGGTTGGAACTGAACCTGTTCCTGATCTCCAGGAACAGGATGCACCCCTGATCTATAACAATACATCTGTTTCACTTTAAATACTTCTCAGCTACTATAACTTAAGTCTTTGGGAAAAACAGTTATTATACATCTGAAATGGATGCAGTCACCACATAACTAATGTCTATATTGTCAAAAATGTACAGTAGTCAAAGGGATTTCAAATCAATGGATTTATTAAATACAAAATAGAAAACATTCAATTCAGGTTAATACAGCTACATATAGCCAAAAATGTAAATACACAAAAGTACAACTAAAAGCAATGTAAGATTGTAGGATTTCGACATGTGAAAGTTGATGGGTGTGACTGTCTTATCTGTAGTGCATCAATTTCCAAACACTATCCGTAGCTGAAGTTGGCTGATAGCAAATGAATAATCCAAACTCTTGTAATGAAAACACACCACACCTCTTATACACCAGACTCTTCCTAACCAGGAACAAATCAAAAATAGTCCACACTATGGTCTCACGTCAAAATTAACTTTCAATCCATATTCAAACTGGACCATGATGTGGTGTCCTCACCAATAAAGAGTCCTTCTAAAATGTATACAGAACCCTGTCTAAACTCTTAGCCTCATCCAAACATAGGCCCTCCCATACTGTACATTCTACTTGACAAAAAACACAACATCACGCAATGATACACTTTAAATAGACAAAATAAAAAACTCTTTCGACTGGGATTGAACTGACACAATTAAAAACCAGGAAACAGCACAATGGTTCAGAAGTTGAGCCATGCTTGATAGGTGCTTGCTATGGATAGCAAAGTGCCAACTGCTTTCAATTTAAAGTAGCTAAAACTGGTAGCTAAATGTCACTATATGACATCATATTGGCAAATTCACTGATCTATATAAAGTTGAATGTAGATCAGTGGGCAAGATGAGCACTTAGATGAGGTTTGTCCAAGAAGTTGATATATTTGTCCATAACTTTGAAAAAAGTCTCAAAGGGGCGCGAGGGGGATCGGGGCGGGGACGTTGCTAAATCTAGCTACAAAGTAGCTAAATTGGCAACACTGATTGCTAACTCTCTCTACCACATGACTTTACTTAAGGAAACCTAAAACACCCTAGCATCCCTAGTGGTAAGGAAGAAAACGGCCCACAAAATTCTTATTAACAGGCTCATGTCTGGCCCAAACTGGGCCATCATGGGATTAATGTGGACAGTCAGCTAGTGTGGCCTGCTCACAGAGAGCATGCGGTGAGCCCAAAGCTGTGGGCCTCCCCTGGGCACTCCTATTCAGTCTCTTTCAATCAATGTCCCACATAAAAGTCATGTGTCAATTTGTACTTTTGAAATGGATATATGGCATACAGAAGCGCAGCCTTTTGTATTTCAATACAGTAACTGTCATCCAAACTGCTGCCATAGTTTACATCAGACAGAGTGCACTGTTATACTGACAACATGACTTAGCATTTTGACTATCTTGTTTGTGAACAATGAAATGAGGACTTTTCATTCTGATGGCACTGATATATTCATTGACATAAATACTTACTTTTGAGAGATTAACTAAAGATTTTGAGTAAGTTACAGGCTTTTGCAGGTTATCCATTGTGTGGTGCTGTTTGTACGGATTCTTTTGAGAAATGCACATACTGTACTAATTTGCAAATATTAAGGATGATTGGAGAAATGCACCAAAGCGACTAAGAAAAACTGTAAATGCTTCCAGGAATTAGCTCCTTTGTTCAAAACTTATTAAGAGGCTGCGAAAGACTTTAAATAACTTTCTCCTTTTAATTTTTCAAGGAAGTTTCGGATACAGTGGCTGTATAATGGTAAGCATACCTAAAAATTGGAGCATTGATGGTGTACAAAGATTAAGAGCGTGTTCGCATAGACAAAATCTTAGTGGCGGGGACACAAAACATCTGCGATTTGTCCTCACAGAAGTACTCGTCTAGGTAGGTATTGAGAATCTTTAACTGTGCAGATGTTGCCAAAGGTTTCTAGGGGGTATTCCAATTTTTCACCTCTGAGACTTTTATAAAACTTGCATGGCTTATCGGAGAAACTCAAACTGTTACCTAGGCAACTGCTGCAATACTTAGAGATAAGTTAACAACCTCAGCCACCTTAACTATTCTGTGAAATCCAGTTTAACATCACAATCTTGAACTTTAAACATTGTTCCTTGCTTCTTGTTGCTAAAATGATTCAAATGAAATGCTTAATGCTATGTTCTGATTAGTTGTGTCAGTGAGCTCATAATTGCTAATGGTCTTATTTGTATTCATTCAAAGGAAGAAGCAATATTGCAGCACAATGCAAGTGCTCTCTCAGTTGATTTTAAATGATACTGCATGTACGTGCACAGTCAACAAAGTGTACTTTGCTTTTTATATAATTAATTTACATATATATATACATCAGCAATACCCCACAAGGTTATTTTATAATGACCCTCCATAAAATGCCAAACTTTTTTTTTGAGAATTCTCAATACAGTTGTCCTAATATAATACAAAGTATACAGTATTTCAATTAACCAGATTATCTGTAATATAAATTGAGAATACCATTAAATCCCAATTAAATTACTGAAACATATAATACAGAATTTCAATTTGAATTCAAGAAAATAGAATCAATATGACATGAAACTGACAGAAAACAATTGAACTGAAAACATTTTTAAACAATTCTATTTAAAAGTTTTGGATAAAGCTTTGAGGTTTGAAGGTTATTAGGTGTGACAGATTAGGTAGATAGATAGATAGATAGATAGATAGATAGTAGATCGAAGATAGATAGAGGATGATGGCTGGATGATGGATGGAGGATGGATGGATGATGGATGGATGGAGGGAGGATGGACTTCAAAGAAATAACTGTTTACATTGTTTTTACCTTGAAAAGCAGTTTCTTAAAACTTATAAAACAAGATGGATGTATGGACTCGGATCGGATTATTTAACAATTAGAGGGCATGGACTGAGGCAGAGGACAGATAGATTTACCTCATGTAATGGAATTTGCACAACCTGGTAGTAATTCTTATACATTTTACATGCAAGAACATATCAAGCTTGTGAACTTTCTTATATGAAGCAAGACTGCCTGTGCTGGTGTTGAGTACGGGATCTCATACAATACAGGTTGTATGAGAGATGTGACGAGGAAGCCTGAGACACTCCAGTTGAGAGACAATATATTTGCTAACACAAAAAATAGTCAAAATCTATTTAGAGTTCTACCACAGCGATATGGATCAAATATCATTCTCAGTATACAAGAGGAGCAGTGCCCACACAAGTATGGGGCCCTGGAAGGTCATTGAAAGAGCAGATACAATGTTTAGCTATTATAGTTCACTCACTGTGGTCTCATGCTGCCCTCTGCAGGAAACTGAAACATCTCTTTTCCATTCTTGTGCATCCTGACACTTGAAAACCTTTTCCTCAAAAAATCCCCCTAAAACAAACAAAAAAAATTAATTATGATAAATTATGAATTCCTTTATCAAAGAGCACCAGAGGAAAGAACATCAAACATCTAAGAAATGTTTGATGTTGTTGCCTCTGCTGCCGTTTTCTGTATTTCAAAAGCCTAATTATTTAATTGACTTTTTTATAAATCAAAAGAAGATTTAATGCATTTGCGCATATTGCACAAACTAGATGCAGACACAAATTAGACAGGAAACTACAAACACATAGAAACTGCACAATGATAGTCTAGAGATGTCCTTTTATAGCATGAGGTTCAAATTCTGATAAAATATCAATAATTATTAAACAATTATTATTTACAATAAAACGTTACTTACTGAATTAGCTACTGCAACATCTTCAGACCCAGTAATAAACTTTTGAATTGTGAACCAAAGTAAGAGCTAGCTAAATTACTAACACCTTTACTGCATTGACTTGGTCTTTCATGTAGGCTATTACAGTCATAATACAGCTTCAGTAGCTCAACTGGTATAATATTTTGCCAGGTTTGATTTACATGGAAAACAAATACTTAAAAATGTAGGCTATTTACTGCCACAAAATGTAAAAATCTATTAATGTAAATAATATGTGCATGAAAAGGTGAATGTTTAACTGTAAATTTAGAATATCTATCCATCTGTCTAACCCCACAGTATCTATCTATCTATCCATGGCTCGAAAAAGTTTAAATATAACGAACTTTTATATTAGCCTAAGCCTAATATATTTTGCAATGGTATTGTAGCTTTTGTCAAATCTTTAGAGAAGCTGTTAATGTGACTTCAGTAAAATGACACTAGATGCCGCTCTGTTTTTTACAGAGACAGGCGAGCGAAGAAGTCTCGGGGTCCTGTTTCATGTGTTTCTGGGATACTGGCGGACTGACTGTGCTCTGAATGTCATGGCGACCAACTGTCCCGAGGCTTCGTAACTGATACGAAGCAAGAAGTCCACAACACAAGTGAGTATATGTGGGTGAAATATTTCTCAAGAATTGTGGCGGCTTGATTTAAGAATACGACGGGAATTACCGAGCTGTAGGCGGGTATAACAGACAAGCGCGGTTTGTTTGCTGTAAAGCCTGTTGCGAGTAGGATGCTAAGCTAATACAAGCTAACGAGTCTTTGTCCGCGTGATCCGTGAGACGCGTATCCAACCGTGTTTATAATGCGTTATCACTTTCTACGCCCACATAATTTAATATTATCACACCAAACGGATTGATTATATTGTACCTGTTTATGAGCAGGCAGTGCAGTTGCAGAGCACGCTTGTAGAGTTAGCCTTTGTGGGATGCGCGTGTTGAGTTAGCTGCGCGGGAGTGCGTCTCCATTCTGTCTTCTGAATGAAACAACGTACAAACATGTAATGCAGTACCATATGTGCTTATATTAACGGTAAGCATGGTCATATTGTAATGAAAATGAAACGTTCACAAAAAGATGTTGTCTCTCCATGAGGTGCATAAAAATAAAACAATCACACGAGTTGTCTCGTGCGCGCTCTTAACCGTGCTAGCCGGTTTGCTCAACTGCATCTTACATCCATGTAATGTAGTAATATTCTTATGGTTGTACTTATGTATGCTTGGCCTGAGTGGCCGTTAGCATAAACTGCACTGACTGGGTTACATTTTTTCCTAAATTGGTGCTGGTTGTCGTCGGTTGTATGCTTACAACAGGTTAACGTAATAATTAACTTGGTAACCACTAGAGTCAACAAACAAGACAAACATTTTACACAGTTCACAATTTAAGCGTCAAGTTTTTTAAACCGTAGTAGACTTTTGGGGCCAAATTGGTTACCATGGTAAATTTTTGTTAGGATTAGTATTTGGGTGTGGTACAGTAGCCCACTTAGGATAATCACTTATGATAATCATAACTTAGTTGTGTACATATTGGGGCATGTACTTCTAGCCATCATAGTCAAACAAATCTAGGTAGATTTTATATATATGTATATATGGCTGGGGGAACGATCTTCCCACCCCTATCCGGAAAGCTGAATCCCTGACAATTTTCAAGCGACAGCTGAAAACTCATCTATTTCGAAAGCTACTTAAAAAAAAAATTATTTTTATTCCTTCTCTTTCTAGCTTGTACTTTTTTTGAACAATGTCTAGAAACTTGGTATTACAGGCACTTCCGGTATCTGTTTGCCTCGTTAAGAAGAATCGCTTTATGGATCCCCCAATTGTAAGTCGCTCTGGATAAAAGCATATGCTAAAGGACTAAAATGTGTGTGTGTATATATATATATATATATTCCCCTTGGAATTTTACTGTAACGTAACTGTAGTATCCATGTTATTTTGGGGAAAACTGATTAAAAAAAAATGGTGATACCTAGTAATACATTTGTGTAATGCTTAGGGGTAATTTGTATGAATGACTGAAAGTGATAAGAAGACCTTGAGTTGAGGGATGCATTTAATCAGTTCAGTTTACATATGACCAGTTCTGAAAGTAGAGAAACTCCAGTAATCGTTCAATAGAATCTCTGCCATTTAAACTGTACTTAATTTGGGACACATTAAGAGCCACTATCATAGTCACGCTGATTCAGTGTCCTACTGCAGCATCAAAAAATATATAATAATCAGGCCTGATTCACTGGTTGAAGTTATCTTTTTTTTTTAATTGTGTCGAAATCAGAAGTTCACATCAATTTGCCAGGCTGACGTTATTATGCAACAGCTCTGCTGATTGAGTGCAAAAAAGCTCAGCCAAGTGGGTCAGATATTATGTAACAAGCCCATAAAACATCCTTTCATGTCTTTATATAAGACGCATTATAAGTATTTTTATTATTTTCAAGGCTCAACATTAAGGTTTTTTGGCCCAGTCATTCAGATTTGTACGCAAAATATTTTTACTGGCTGCTTTGCAAATTTTTTTTATAAGCAAAGCTTCTATATATCAAAAATATCTCTTATTTTAATTGTGTTTTAATACATGTTATGTTTTCTTTACTAAAAATAATTTACTGTAAGAGCTGTATAACTCCATAGAGGGATAATGTCATAAACGCACTTCAAAAAACACGTGCTGGAAAACAATGGCATATGGGGATTTGATTTGATTTCTTTTCTGCCCATTCAAACTGATGCATACAAGACTATGACAAATCAGTGTTGCAGAATCTCACTGCTTTGGTGTCATAAGCAAAATTCACAACAACAGTGCATCACAGAAAACAAAATGTTTGCATAAAAAGTTTCATCACCACCATCCTTTTTTGTATTTGTCTGGTGTTTTTGGTTGTTTTGCTGAATTTATATGTATTTGTTTTCAATTTCAGAGTGAAAACTGGGTTAACGCATTTCGTGTCCGATTTACAGAGCAAAGACTACAGAAATAATCGCAAAAATTAAGACTGGGATTCAGTTAAATCAGTTTTTGAAATGGAGTGTGCCGTAAACACCGGTCCTGGTAAGTTACAAAGTTTTAGTACTTTATACTGCCACAGTTTTAGCATTGTGCTTTAATCATGTGGAATGTTGCTAATGGCACATTGATTGTTGGTATAAGTGCTTTCCATGTTATCATATATTCAGGCATTTTCAAACAAAAACAAGGGGGGGGGTTTTTAGGTTTTTAAAAATTTTTTCTTTTGGGCGGGGATGTCTTCTGACTTCTCCCACATTTTTCTCACAAATAACTTGATTGATAATCCCAGTATTTGTTTTAGATATAAGTGTGATATTTGGGATTCAGATATTGTTATCAATAAAGGGTTAGTTCACCCAAAAATGAAAAATTACGCTGTGTTTTAGACCCCCGAGGCATCCTAGGTGTATATGACTTTCTTCTTTAGACGATCCAATCGGATTAGGGATGCAGGATTAACGGTTTCATAATGAATACGCGCATTAAAATGCCAAGGTAAATAATCGTAAAGGCTCGCTACACGAGTGTTTTCCGTTGCATAGATACGGACAGTTGCAACGTGCGTGCGACAATAGAATAACAAAAAGGGGCTTTCGCACCGCTTTAGTTCCAGAATTAAATGTACAGTACTAAAGTACTGGGACGATTTTGCGCGAACTATTTCCCAGTACCATTTAAAGGGTTACATTCGCACCGACAGTGTGTACTAGGAAGTGACGTAAGCCGGTCGACAGCGATGTCATTTGTGTGCGGCGTTCAACAACGGAAACAACAGGAGGATGGAGGACGCTGTGATTGGAGCTGTGTTTTTGTTGTGCCTCGCGGGTTTCACAATAATGGACACGAAATGTCGACGTATAGGCTACGTAAAGCGATTGAAAGAACAGGAAGGACTCCAACGACAACTGGCAGTGCTACATTTGCTACAAGTGCCTGCACTTCAGCATCCGTCCATCTATCGCTGTTCTCCATACTTGAGAAATAAGTTGACACAATGTTTACAGTATGTTAACACGGCGTTTTAAAGAGTGGGCGTTTCATACGCGTTTGGCCAATCAAATGTCTACTTATGTCACGATTAGTAACAGTTGTGCTGGTTAGACCCTGCTCCGAAGTAGGAGCTAATTTGGTTCTTGAAAAAGGCAGTCTGGTACTAAAATCGCAGCCAGTTCCGGTGGTGCGAAAACGCCAAAAAGTGGGTAGTTCCACAATTAGTTCTGGTACTATGAAAAGGTTCCTGCGGTGCGAAAGGCGCTAAAGTTACACTAGCAGTCCACCAGCTTAAAATGCTGTGCTTATCAGAGACACGGAGGCTACTACACACACTAGATTAACTATGACAAAGGAACCAAACCGCAATCTTTTATTTCCACTAGAGTAATGACTGAAGTCGATAGTGTGGGACCATTTCGGGTACAAAAAGAATGACCAGGGTGTCAAATAAATATTGCCGTAAAAGCTGCTGCTAAAGAGCGAATACACGGCTTTAAACTATTTTAATGCATGCCATGAAGGCAAGACTGACACAAAGCTATGGCTCGTTAGCTCAGTATTCTGCCCACTTCAGATCAGACAGATGAAATAGTGTGGTAAGATCACATTTATTTGAATTAATTAATTATAACATTTAGCTACTTGAATTAATTATTCGAGAGAGGGGGAGAGAGAAGTGTGTGTGTGTGTGTGCGTGCACGTGCGTGTGTGTGTGGACTGTGGAGAACATGCGTCAGCGCATCTCTTTACAAACATGTGAGTTTAGTTACTTAAACAGTGATTTTACCCTCTCCTTGCTGATGAATATGTAGCAATTCAGTATCTAAGCTATTTTATTAATAAAAGTCAGAACAATTTTGTGTCCTCCTGAATGTTTGTATGTGTGCGCAGCGCGATCTCCGATCTCACAAACCAAAATAATAGACATGATTTTCTCAGGCCACATGTAAAATATGATTTATTATAAAAATTATTAAAATGAATATGTTTGAATGACAGCTGATTACAATGATAGTTCAGTTTATTCCCCTCATTATTAATAGTTTCCACTGTGGGATAAATAAAGTTAATAGTCCTATATTAATAATACTTATTAATAGGGATTAGTGTTGTCAAAAGACCCGGTACTTCGGTACCAAGTCGGTACTAAAAAAATTTAAATGTTACGGTACCAGGTTTTTTTAAGCACCGGTGGAATTGAGTACCCGGTCAACCCGGTTCTTGACGCGCTATCCGAAAGGTGCGCAGATGCCCTCTCTTCATAAAAGCACTGAGACGTGGCGACATCAAAACAAGGAAACACACCAAACTAACAAAACACAAAACACCCAGATCAAATGAAAGAGTTCAAGCATGTAAGTTTCATTTTAATTTTTAATATTTGTGTTTCCCATACATTGATTTATTTGAGGCGGCCAACCACAATTTCAAAACTGACCACCACAAATAGATTTTCCAAAAGGCTTTGACTTCGTTGAATAAACATGAGCACTGCACGTGTCCAAGTCGAAACCTGGTGCAGGTGTTTTTATATCACTGTATATCTGAAGGATCATGCTGATCGCCGCTTTGTGTACAGCCACCGAACCGTTAACTGGGGAAACCGATCTCTGGCGCTATACAACGCCTCTGCTGGCAGAAAAGTAAGTGCATAATAGCCGCCACAAATAAGAGGCGGACCTTTGGGGAAACGGCATATTATCAATATTTTTAATTTGGAATGTCAGATTATGAACGCGTTATTAGAGTAGGTAATTCGGTAGCATTAAGTGCGCCTCATGCTAATATACGCGCAATGACATGAAGTTTCTTTATTAACTATTTAATATAACTTTTTTATTAGGGTAAAAAAAACAGGAGGGACATGATGATATTTAATATTTTTACACACCAGAGGCTTTTAAATTAAGGTCCTATCAGCAGAAGGTACGGGTTCTTTTTATTTTGTTAGCTAAATTAGTGTGATTCTGGGCTGAGTAGCTCTAGGTTTCAAAAAGCCCATTTAAAAGTACATATGTACACATTTGGGATTAAATGAAATAGTCAATTTTTAATTAGCTGTTTTGTGTTTTGCTTGGTAACTGAAATGTACCGAGAGGAACCGTGGATGTCACTGGTATGGTACGACATACTGAATTTTCAGGTACCGTCGTACAACAATAATAGGAGGCCTCCCGATTAAACATTTTATGACGCACACGATCGGTACTCACTAACTTGGCCGGTCTCACGAACCGATCGCAATTTGATGACATCAACGCATGAGGATGTACATGATGCGTGGGGACATAAATGATTTGGCGCCACAGTCATGTCATCGCCGGTGTGGAAATGCTATGATGTTTCAAGAAACAATGAAAAATTCTCATTTGACTCATGTTTTGTGCTTGATGATAAGGCACGCCTTGATGATATGATGAAGGGCCATGGACAGAAAGATCAGGTGTTAGAGCTGATCGGCGCCTCACGGAACAGTCTTGTGGCGCGTACGACGCTAAACGGGAACAGAGCTGATTGCGCAGCTTGCGGGTGTTTGATACGGCCAGACGCGAACGTTTTCTGAAGCGGCTCTACCGCGCCGCATGGCTTAAAATAGTTGTGTGGTATCACAGCGTGGAGTATGGAACAACACCTCGTCGGAGTTAGATGTAAGGGGTAACGGTAATATATTACGCTGATAGTGGGGCTGATTTCTTTAATGAACACTATTTATAAAACACAAAATATGTTCTTTGGACACTAGCCTACGAATAGCCATTAGACGCCAGCCGACGCGCGCGCACACTAAAGCGTCTGCCTCATGAAAAAAATTTATTAAAAAAAATTTAGTTAAGATTTGCACATTCTAGATTTATTTTATCCACCCCCCCGCAAATAATCAGAATGCATTTTTTTATCACCCGACCCGAGGATTATACGCAGCGCCCGTGGATATAACAGTTGACCGAACGTTTTTGTTCTGGCAGTGTTTACAGGTTTCTATTTCTTTAGGCCCTCTCATCTGATAGTGGACACGTATTAAAACCTTTATGTGTTAACATTTTTTTTTTTTTTCAGTACTTCTCCATGTTGGAGTTTCTATAATTTTGTCCTCTCTCTAACCTTTGGACAATGTGAAACTAATCCACGCGTTGCAGTCAAACTATCCAATAGTTCTTTTAGGAGTTTAGAACTGGGTTTTTTTTGAGTAACTGTTTATTTTGTCCCCACAGTGTACTATTGTGATGTTTAAATAATCCTTATACTATAATATATATATTAATAATATAGATATATTTATAAAAACCTTGCTCATGCACTGGTTAGGGCTTACCCCCAGACTGGTCTGTGCACTTACATTTATGTAGCTCTTTGGGTAGGTGGTGATTGCTTCAATTGGCTCCTGTTTGTAAGCGCTTTGGATAAAGCTTCTGCTAAATGACTCAATGTAATGCTTCCAATTTTTTTTTTTATTTTTGTCTTAATTAAGCATCCTTGAATAATATACATAATGTTATGCATAAAAACCCCCGTCCTATTGGTGCGGGGGGGCGGGGTACTTAGCACCCATTTAAAGGCCATATTAAAATGTTTCACTGTATACGGAATAATTTTTGTGATTATTTATCTAACATTATTACGTAGTATAGCTGGTTTCAATGGCAACAACAAACAAACTGTAGCCAACATGACCCTTGGGCGCTCCTTTTGTGGCCCATAACGTAAACCCTGTTCTGGTAGGGGGGACTTGGACCGGGGCAAATAGAATACAATAACAACAAGCTAAGTGTCCCTATAGAGTATTTTTGTTAAACAAGCCAAAATCGGCTTGCTGTGTAAAATCAACGGACTTACTGAAAATGCACCAAGTCATTCTCTGCCAGCAACCCCGACACGTGGCAGGGGGGCTTTTAAAGCGGGGAGAAACACGCGGTTCCACCCAGAACAGTTGCCTACACACAGCAGCGTGAGCTTAGTTACAAATACGATTGCTTTATCAGGCAGAATGAATACGGAATTTTTCTACAAAAACCGGCACGATCGCAACAGGGAGTTCCTTGTTCGAAATGACAGACAACGAATAAAAAATTTAATTTGCAAGAGCTGCGTCACAGCGGATATCAAAAGCTCCCTTATTGGTTCTGTTTTCAGTACTGGAGAATAAAAAATACATTCCTAGATGTTTTTGTTAGTACGTGAACGATATCTTACACATTTTATCTCCCCAACACGTTAATTTGAAATAAGTTTATAATGCACGTTGGCCCAATTCAGAAGAGAGCGCACACAGCCTGTGTCTGTGAATGCTTATCATACTCGCTCCTCTCTGCCCCACGCAGCGCAAATCCCACGTCACGGACGAGCCGTTCATGCTTGCCGCACTCACGCAGCCTGTCGCGTAATGAGAGTTATATCGCAACCGGATCGCACCAAGTACAACGAGCGCACGTTTTATGGCAGTCGGCATAGGTTGCTGCACGCGCGCAACCTGTGCTGATCGCGCCTGGCTCCGCGTTTTTAAAACGAATGTAATTCAGGTCTAAACTGCTTTGCTAATTTCACTTGGATGAAATGAAACATTCAGCACATTTTCCACTTGCTTTTAAAATCCCAAATACTTCAAATGAATAATCAGCCTATGTAACATATGTAATATTTTAATAATTGACTTAAGAAATACAGTTTTTTTATTTATAAAAAATAAACAAATATTTTCTGTTAAATTCAGTAATTAAGTTAATTCTGTTAAAGTAGTTATACCATTATAATCTTGCATGCTGAAAAAAAACAAAAACAAGAGAACCCCTCCCAAAACGCAATTAAAAAATGTAGTGGATTTCAGGGTTATAATGGGAATTCTATTGGTTTTAATGTAAACTATAATGATGTCTATTTGATGGATTCTATTGGTGATATGTAATCTGGCAGATGGCAACCAATAAAACAACAGTAATTCCTATTGGAATAATGCCCAAAACAAAAAGGAATTTTGTAATGGTTTAATGGAAACTATAAGAATTTCTGTGATAGTTTATATTGTTTTTTTTTCAGCAGGGTAATGATACCCATATTGTGCTGCACATTATTGGCAATATTGAGATGAAGCTTGACTTTGCAAATTTAAAATCGCAAATCAAATCACAATGTCAAAAAAAAATTTATTCGCCATTTGATATTTTCCCCCAAATCGCACAGCCCTACACTGGGGTGAGTAAAACACAGCCTAATTAAAATTTTTTGGTGAACTAACCCTTTTTGAAGTGTCTCGGTGTCATTTGTAAGAGTAAGTCTGAGCTGAATTTTAATCATATAGCTTTTTATTATCTAACTTCTGTAAACTGTTAGAGAAACCTTTCTTTGTCGATGCTGCCTAGTCTACAGATTCACATAAATATGTTGTAAACATTGTATGTTTTAACTCTACAGAGGATGAAGCATCTGGTTACTGCTGTTCCAGTTGAAAGCAATTAATGTAAAGGATGGAGTGAGACCCCAAAAAAGACAAACAAGAAACATAAGCAACCACAAAAGTAAGAAAAAACGTACGAAGCGCAAGGGTGAAAAAGGAGCGTAGCTTGATCTGGAGTCGAGTCAGATGGTGGGCCCAACAAGAAGACGGGAGAGGTTAGTTGCTTGGGCACCGTCTGAATGTCATTTTTACTTTGCTTTTAGATGTCTTTTAAAATTAAAAGCCAATTAGTCTCCTTTTTTACAGTGTGTACCAAAAGATTGGCTGATCTAACCCTGAGGCGGAGCTCATGAGTAATGCACAAAAATTGACAGAAGGTATGTCTATGTTTTCTCGATTAACAGACGATCTGGCAAATTATATTTATGCACAATTTGAAACCGATTTACTGTGAGTTTTAATTTGAAATCTAAAATTTGTAAAGTAAAAGCACATTATATGTGTCTTTACAGACCTTAGTGATGTGGAAGCTGATGCCAAGGTTAAAAAGCAGAAACATCGTGTTGGGAAAAAGAAGAAAAAAAGAAGACGAAAAGAGGAGGAAAAGCAGGAGGTCCTAAAAAAGTCCTCATCTCGCTCAAGATCGGCAAGTACCTCAGCGTCAGGATCAGAATCAGAACCAGACTCCAAACAATCACAAAAATTGCAGGTGGCATCTTTAAAGTTGGACAGGAAGTCACCTATCACTGCAGCTAAATTTCCAAAAGACAAATTTAAAGATAGCACACTTTTATTGGAAGATAAAAAGAGAGAAATTACTTCTGATCACACCGAAGAAGAAGAAAGTTTAAAATTAGGAGGGATAAGAAAGATGTCTCCTGAGACTGCACATGCTCTAATTGCAGAGAGGGACATAAAAGTGGAAGCTGTTGGTGAACATGAAAGTTTTGGTAAAGTGCAAGAACTTCCTGATATTATTCCTAAGCAAGAGAATGTGCACAAAGAGCAAGCTGTGCAGAAGGACATCTCAAAGGAAGCAAATGTGAATCAGAAAGAAAAGAAAAAACAATCCCTCTCCAGGTCAAGGTCACGATCGCTTTCAGACACTAAAGGGAAAAAATCTAAACACAGTCGCTCTAGAACTCCAAAGCAGTCATCTGGTAAATCAGGAAGTCATAATGACAGATCATCTTCAAGGGACAGGTCTGTGTCTGCCTCTGGTGGGAAGGATCGAATAAAAAGAAGTTCCAGGTCTCCATCAAAACGGTCACCGTCTAAAGTAACAAAGAAAACTGGACGCAGGTCAAGGTCGCTCTCTGGAAGAAGAGCATATCGCTCCGACTCAAGGTCCCGCACAAGGACCAAAAGATCGAGGACTGGGTCTCCACGACGTGGTCATCGCTCAAGATCTAGGTCAACTGGAAGACCAAGACGTTCACACTCAAGATCAAAACAATCTGTTTCTCGGCGGAAGAATCGGCGCTCAAGATCACGGTCCAGATCTGTACGGAGAGGAAGACACTCAAGGTCCCGCTCTCGAAAGAAGACACCTCCTCGAGCAAGGCGTTCCAGGTCTAGATCTGTCAGAAGAGCAAGGCGAACACGCTCAAGATCTGTTGTGATTCTTAGGCGATCTAGATCAAGAAGAAACAGAAGATCTAGATCAAGATCCGCTCGTAGAAGATCAGGTTCAGGAAGCCCAAGACGTCAAAGTAAGTCTCGGTCCCCTCAACGCTCCAGGCCCTCTGAGTCACGTTCTCCTGCAGCCCATCAAAGGAGGTCAAAATCTAGGAGCCCTCATAGCACAAAGTCAGAGTCAGTATCTCCTCAACGACATAAAAGATCAAAGTCACGAACATCTTCACATAATTCAAAGTCTGAATCCCCAAAATTAAGAAGAATTAAAAAACAAAAAAGTAAACGGTCACGGTCAGTTTCTCAGAGACGCACATCAAGATCTATTTCCAGGGAGCGACAGTCATCAGATAAAAGTATATCCCCTACCAAGAAAGCACACTCTAAATCTCCGACTAAAGAGGAAAAGTCCTTAAAGGATAAGAGTTCAAAAGAAACCTCAGAGACTAAACAGCAAATTTTGGATGTTGTGGAGGAAAATTTAGAAGTTAAAGGGACAGCAGAGTCAAGTCAATGGAAACCAGTGTCTACTGAATGTACATCTGTGCAAAATCCATCAAATGAAGACATAACATCACCAGAATGTGACACACAAAGTAAAAAAATCAAGGAAGAGTCTGAAAATCCCTCTGAATGTGAAGGAAGCCCAAACCGATCCAGATCTTTGTCCTCAGAGCCAGTTCCTCTACATGGCGCTGCAAGATCAGATGAAGATGATCGATCAGGGGGCTCACGATCACCTACACCAAGTAAAGTAAAAGAATCAAAGTCCTCCAACAAAACGTCACCTGTTCAAAGAAAGCGCTCCAGATCAGTTTCGTCCACACAGAAAAGGCGATCCAAGTCGAAATCTGTCAGTAGCAAGAGGAGGTCAAGGTCTCCCGTTAGAAAACGCAAGTCCAGGTCTCCCTCACATAGTCGTAAAAGGAGGACGAAATCTCGGTCACCTGTTCGGAAAAGAAGATCAAGATCAACCAATCGAAGGGCAAAATCTAGATCGAAATCTCACACAAGAACAAAGCGCTCAAAATCTAAATCCCCGAAGCGGAAACGGTCAAAGTCAAGATCGCCAGCTCGAAAAAGGAGGTCCAAGTCACGTTCCCCTGCTAGAAAGAGAAGATCTCGTTCACGGTCAAGAGCTCGTCAGTCACGATCCAGAAGATCACGCTCTGTTTCACATCGGAGGAGACCAGCATTTCGTGGGCGATCTTTTGATAGACGAGATCGATGGAAACGTGAACCAAGCCACTCACCAATTTTGATTCTCCGTAAGAGGAGGTCCACCTCAAGACGCAGTTCTAGCAAGACGCCACCACGTCTAACTGACCTAGGTAAATATACGCTTTGCTTGGATCCCCTTTCTTGTTAGCATAAATAATATTAAAGTTGACTTAAATAATAGCATGAAATATCTGTCTACATAATTTACCTTAATTGCTTTTTCAAACAGATAAAGATCAACTGTTGGAGATTGCGAAGGCTAATGCTGCTGCAATGTGTGCTAAAGCTGGAATGCCCATACCTGAAAGTCTCAAGCCGAAGGCAATTCTACAGTTACCTCTGCCAACCCCAGTTCCAGCCCCCTTGTCTTTGCCTCTGCCATTGCCTGTGCCCAATTTACCTATGAATCTGCCCATGGGTATACCAGGTATGCCTGCAATGCCAAACATGACAATGAACGCTGCCATGGCAAGTATGACTGCGGCGACAATGACTGCTGCTCTCTCAAACATGGGTGCCCTGGCCTCTATGCCTCCAATGCCCCCACTTCCTACCATTACCAACAAGCCCCCTTCAGCACCCACACCTAATCTGGCCAGTATTGAGGAGGTGAAGAGGAAAGTGGCTCAACAAGCTAACAGCATTAGCATCAAGGAGTTTACAGAGGTAAGATTTGTTTGTGAACTGCCTATCCAGTTGTTTAGTGTATCATAGAGTATATATACTGGGGTTAGTAGTCAGATATATATATATAATATATTATATATATATATATATACTTAATTGTATTATTATGATTATTATTTTTTATTTGTTTTGGTAAATAAAAATCAGCTTTACCATTGAGGGAGGAATCAATGGTATTCCAAAAATGTATTATTAAAGAATAACTATATTTAATAAATTTTTGCAATTTTTATTGTTTTACTGTATTTGATCAAATAAGTGCAGCCTTGGCGAGCGTAATAGACTTATTTTTAAAACAGAAAAAAACCTTACCAAGGCCTGATATCTGTATAAAACCAATCCTTATATTATTAGTACTAATTTTTTTCAAATCATCTTTTTTTTAGAAATGTAAACAGATTGCAGAGAGTAAGGAGGAGATGAGTATTGCACGGCCACATGTTTCAGATGATGATGATGAGACACGGCAGTGAGTAGTAAGCTAAATATAGAGCAGTCAAAATATCTTTATTTTAAACTAAGGGAATGCGTGAGTGTTAAACAGAGGAATGTGAAATATGTTTTTGCCACAATTTCAATGGCTGCACGAATTAAGCAAGATGGATTAGGCATATCTTTCAGTGAAGCATGGTTTTGTGATCAGTAGTAAATCTCCATCCGAAGGTATGGTAATGCAAGTCGTTCCAGGGTTGTAGCTAGAAGGGATACCGCTGCGGCCGGAAACTAACAATGAAGCCAAAGTTCACTGACAAGCTACGCAAAGCCACTTTCATAATCGCAGACCAATTTAATCGCGATTATGAAATTGATTACCACTCATATGAGATTATGAAGCAGTTTGGTAGCTAATAGGTTGCTCCATCTGAACCCGCTTCTGTATTCCATCGAACCTTTACCCGGCGAGTTTGAGTCGTTTATAACGTGCATTTGAAAAAGCAACATGCGTTAAACATCTTTCCAAACATGAGAAGCATTTATGAACCTCTTTTCCAACAAAGTACCACATTTAATAGCATGTTTTTATTTCAAACTCTCTTAGCATTGCATTATAAATACACTTAATTATAATTAAAAAAGAACTCAGATAAACCATTGTGTATTTATATGTCATGTTGAATAAATTAAAACAGTTCAATCTTCTGTTTCCTGGAACGACATACATTACCTTTCTTCTGCGGGGCATATTTGGAGCTTCTGCGAGAGAGTGCCCTCTGGCCTTCGGAATGAGATTTACAACTGATCACAGAACCGTGCTTCACTGAAAGATACGCATGACCACGGGGGTGGGAAAGTTACTTGTAAAAGTAATGCATTACAATATTGCATCACTCCATAAAAAAAGTCCTCACCTAATCTTATCTTTTTTTTTATTTTTTTTTTTTTTGGTTTGTTTTTTTTACGTTACTTGGTTTAATTTTATGGAAAGTAATGCGGTAAAGTTACTTTTGCGTTACTTTTTAAATCTGGACAGGGCTTGCTTATTTGTTTTTAAAATAAAAAAAGTTCTGTTTTTGGCAACTGTAAAGGCCCTTTAACACCAAAAGTGAATTGAATAAGCCTCAGGCTGAAGGGAAACAAAATTTACGTCCGTACAGTAGAATGCAAAAGAAGAAATTTCAACACACTTCAGCAATAAAAAAAAGCATACAAAAGACACAAATGTTTGTCTAGAGTTATTTGTGCTTATTATTATGGTTGAACAGGATCATCGAAGGTCAGAAGCAAAGACATTGGTTAATAGAATGGGTGTTGTAATACATAAAGGATGATTTGTGTTGTGTAATATTTAATTATGCAGGTTGCGTCATATCTGGTGCCCTATTATGGGAATGGTCACCGTTGAGGAAACGATCTGTTTTTTTGTGTGTGAGGATACTTAATACATATTATGAGTGTTATTTTGAACTCAGTAACATATCTGAGGATCCGAACACATGGGGAAGGAGAGCGTCAATCAATAATTGAAAAAAAAAAGTAATGGACGTGACCCATTATTTGAAAACAAGAACCTCGGCATATTCTGTGTACAAATGAAAAACGCTACTGAGTTAAACTTTATAGTTACGTGAAAACAAGCGCATTGAGTACGTAACTTGCATTACTTGCTCAATATATTAGCCCACAAGAAAACTGCGCATGACAATCGCAGCATTTGCCTAATCGTGATTGTGATTTAATTTTGATTAATCATGCAGCCCTAACCGTTTTATTAATTGGCCTCCTAAATTTAATCATGTTCTGTCATTTTGAACTAATTTAAACATTTTCTGTCTTGGTTGCCTGTATTTACCTCTTGTTTGTTTTTAACTATGTTGCAGTAACCCACTGTCATTCTGCTGCATCTCATATATAGTCCTGATGATGGACACCTGTGGCTCGCATTTGTGATAAAGAATGATCTCCGTCGTGTAAATTAAGCTTTTGTTTGCTCACAGAAGGACATTTGAGCATCTGAAGCTACATTGATTTCAGTTATCTTTAAATTGGCAGTTGTTGGAACAGCTGCAAGCTACAGGAATCTTTTTTTTTTTTTTTACCATAGACTAAAAACTACCAGAGTAAACCATTCAGTATGTCTAAAAGTGGAACTAA